>PISX010026274.1:0-24707 GCA_004024625.1 Mellivora capensis | reverse complement strand
GTTGGGTGAGCCTGGTGGTGGATATTATGGAGGGCACCTATTGCATGGAGCACTGGGTGTGGTGCATAAACAATGAATTTTGGAACACTGAAAAAAAATTAAATTGAATTTAAAAAAAGGAGGGCACATATTGCATAGAGCACTGGGTGTTATATGTAAATAATGAATCATGAGACACTACATCAAAAACTAATGATATAGTGTATAGTCACTAACATAGCATAATTTAAAAAAAAAAGTGTGAGTCCCATTAGGCCACTCTTCAACTCAAGCTCTCCATGGATTTGCCATTTTAATTATACTAGAAGATTAATAACTGCCCACAAATTACTAAATAACTCTATTCACTAATTTTCTGACCTCTTCTCTTATAACATTTCCCTGTAATTATTTTCTTCAAAGCTTCATTACTTTGTATCCAGCAGGCACTTCACAAATCCTGCCTCAAAAACTGTTGATCCATCTACCTGAAATAATTTTCTTTTACACCCCTCAATTCACTGCTATTGGAGTGAACCATAGTATTGGAGAAGTATTTTCATATCACTCTGTATACAAGAATAATTTTTATCCTTTGCTTTCTTAAGTGCCTTGCCTAAAATATATTTTTCTTGATAGCACTTATCATCATCTGATATTCATTTAATTTTATTAAATTTAAGAGATCATTAATTATAAGACATTTTATTAGTTTATATAGGATTGAGACAAAAAGAGCTTACAGTTAAACTATGATCTATTACTTTCCCATTAATTAAACATTTCATTTTGCACTTGAAAGGCTTTATATACATATTTAGATATATTTTAAACATTAATTGACTTATGTGTGTAAGTTAATAGGAAAATTTAAAAAACTAGTTAAAGCATTCCTAAGACTTTTTTTTATTCAGAAAGATAATTCACTTTTCTGATTCAGCATTTTTAATATCCAAATTTTTCCGTGAAATGACATATCTTATGACATCAAGAAATTTGGAGATGCAGCATTTTTTAAGAGTGTCCTTCTTAGTCTCTGTGACTTTCTTCAAAACAACTGACACCCAGGGTTTATACTGCTACTTTTTAAAATGTTATTCTAGAATGATGTGGCCTGGGCCCCATCCTCACAGAATGTGTTGTATTTGTTAGTTACTGCTACATGGCAGACAGCTAAAATCTCTCACTGGCATACAATAATGAAATCACTTGGCAAAGTCAGCATCTGAGGGATGGGAAAGTATGCTCCTCTCACAGAAACGAGGAATGATGATTATATTATGGGGTAGTAGTGATATGGGGATTATTATTTGTTCAATAGTAATTACACCTACATATAACAATGGAGATATTTTTAGGGCTTTATCTTGAGTTGGCCGCATTCTCCAGTGAATATTCCGGTATTCTTGCTAAAGAGCCAAGGTCTGGCTGCCGGTTGAGAGACAAACGCATAAAAATTCTTCAAATTCTTAAATTCACTATATCACCTTTCACTTAATAATCATGTTTTAGTATAGTCCCTGTGTCTTTGTGCCTTGTATCCCCTGATCCAAAGATATTCTGTTTGACCCACTGTAAAGAATAAAACCCCAGACCTCTGCCCAGCTATCTGTGGTGTGTTAAATGTGTGCATCAAGCCATTTATTACATAAAATTTCCATCTTTATTTTATTGTTACATTTTCCTTCATTGCACCTTACAGTGAAACCTGGTTGAATAACTCAGCTTCTTGTTATGTCACAAGACAGCCCAAAACTTAGTTACTTAAAATGGCAAGCATTTATTTGCTCATAATTCTGAGCTCAGTAGTTTAGGTTGAGCTCTGTTGGGATGGTTCATTTCTGATTCCTGTGTTATTGGCCTTCTTTGTGCTTGTCTCAACTGGAACAGCTGTCTATGTGGTCTTTCATTTTCTCGCACTGACTTATTCACTTGTTGGCCGACCTTTAAGAGGACACAAGTGAAAACTGCCTATCTTTTGTGTCCAGGCTTGGGTCTCAAGCAATGCCATACTGCCACCTTTTGGATCCAGGTAGGTCACAAAGCTTACCCAAATTCAAAGAGTAGTCCCACCACAGCTACAACATCTGTTTAGCCATCAGCAATCTACCATACTGGTTCCTCAAATCCTGAATGTCAGGAGGCTTATGTGAAAGAAATCATGTGTTTTTCAGATTTCCCCACCAAAATATTTTTTTATATCTCCTAAAATAGTTCTCACTTATTCATTAGAGTTTTCCCACTTCTGTCAATTTGTTTCTGCTGTCTTCTCCGCTGTTGTCTTAGTCCTTCTAGGTTTATTCCACTCCCTGTGACCAAAATTAACATAGAATAAAAATCGTATTTTTTTTATTTTCTCATTTCTTACTTATTTTCATAAACTTCAGGCAGGAAGCAGATTTAAAGCCTGTGTTAAATTCGGCGTCCTTAACCAGAAGACACTATATCTGTAAAATTCCTGTTTATCCTCAAAATCTCACCTTGTAGCACCTACCTCAGCGAAATCTTCCTTTATCACTTCACAGATGGACTTGCTCAATTATGTTTTTAAAATTTATATGTCCATTTATGAGTCTATCATTTTATTTACTGCACTAGATTATAACTGCTTTCACAAAAAGGCCTGGCTTTTTGTTAAAAGTGCAGGCTTTGGAGCCAACTACCTAGATTCATACCTCAACTCCACCACTCACTAGCTATGTGACCCTGGCCCATTTCCTGATCTCTTAGTACTTGCCTCCAATTCTCAGAGTTAAATAAATTAACCCATGTAAATTACTTAGAACAATGCCTGGTGCATATTTAGGGATCAGTAAGGGCTATTTATTATTACTATATATTTTTCTCTAAGACCAAAATATGAGCTACTTAAGTATTCAAAGTACATATTTCTTACCTTTACAACCCTAGTGGGGTGTAGTGTCATCACTCAGCATTTGCTGCATGAAAAAGGGAATATCCCAGAACCCTATTCATCTCACAAAGCCTCATGTGGTGACCCCAGTACATCTTCTCCTTTCATCTTCTAATTGCCTTAGGATCTTTGCCAGGGAGAATAAATGTGGCATCCAGCTAGACCCTGTTCTTCACATTTATTGTTCTATCACTATCTTAAATGTTTAATTTCTCAAGATTTTTATGTATTTTGATTTCTGGGAGGTGTAAGCTAGGCACAAAGGGTAGGCACTAACCCCTCTCATACATTTACAAGTAATTTTGAGTATAATAATTAAAGTTTATGCTATCCCTGTGCCAGGCTCTTAGGGTACAAAAAATGTTGGCTCTATCCCTTTCTATCACCTAATTATTAACACCTCAAACTCAAACATGAAGAAATACTTTCTGATTTCTTCCATCATAACTTTAATTCAAGAGAACACAGACATAATTCATCCTCAGACTGATTTGACAATTTGTTCCTGTCATTTAGCTGGCCAAGAGGAGTAAGATCAGATGTCATGTTGATGTCCATCATCAAGAGTTCTAAGTCTTTACATATTTTGAACATCACTTTGGCATACAATATTTTATTTAATACTATCATCTTGTGAGGTGTATGTATCTCCTCCATTTTACATAGAAGAAAACAGAAGCTCAAATAGAAAAATGACCTGCCCAAACTCACAAGTCAAGTTTGTTGTTAGCCATCATCCCAGAGAGGAAATATTGATTTTATTCCTCAGTTCTCATGAACAATTAGGAAATACTTTATGTGGAGCACTAAAGGAATTTCAGGTCATTCAGGGAAAGGAAATTATATACCCAGGAAATATTCCATTAAAATGTTGAATTTGGGGTACCTGGGGAGCTCAGTGGGTTAAGCCTCTGCCTTTGGCTCAGGTCATGATCTCAAGGTCCTGGGATAGAGCCCTGCATCAGGCTCTCTGCTCATTGGGGAGCCTGTTTCCTCCTCTCTCTCTGCCTGCCTTTCTGCCTATTTGTGATTTCTCTGTCAAATAAATAAATAAATAAATAAAATCTTTAAAATTAAAAAAAATGTTGAATTCATATGGGATGAGTCTTTGGGTTCCTTCTCTATTGTTCTTAGAACAGTGTTTACAGGGGGCATCTGAGTGTCTCAGTCAGTTAAGCATCTGCCTCTGCTCAGGTCATGATCCCAGGGTCCTAGGATTGAATCCCACATCAGGCTCCCTGCTTGGCTTCCTCCCTTAACCCCTCCATCCCTATTCATGCTCTTTCTCTCTCTGTCTTTCAAATAAATAAACAAAATCTAAAACAAACAACAACAACAACAACAAACAATGTTCAAAGAACAAACCACTTGTTTAGTATTTGTTGAATATTGAATGAATGATAAATGTGAAGAGCACTTGAGTCAACCACTAGCTTTTTCCTCTGGTTGTATATATAAAAATCCTAAGTTAAAATTGTGTTTTTCTCATAGACCCTATTATGAGTTGAATTGTCTTTCCCTGAAATTTGTATGTTAAGGTCCTGACCTCATTATCTCAGAATGTGCTCTTATTTGGAAATAGGTTCTTTAGAAAAGTAACAAAGTTAAAATGAGGTCATTAGGGTAGACCTCAATTCAACATGACTATTATCCTTTTTTTAAAAAAAATATTTTATTTACTTGACAGAGAGAAATGACAAGCAGGCAGAGAGGCAGGCAGAGAGAGGTGAGGAAGCAGGCTCCCGGCGGAGTAGAGAGCCCCATGCGGGGCTCGATCCCAGGACCCTGAGATCATGACCTGAGCCGAAGGCAGAGGCTTTAACCCACTGAGCCACCCAAGTGCCCCCAACATGACTATTATCCTAATAAAAAGGGAAAATTTTGAGACAGGCACATGACCATAATGTGAAGATAATGTGAATAAACATAAGGAGAAGATGTCCATATACAACAAAAAAAGAGGCCTGGAATGGATCCTTTCCTGACAGCCATCTGAAGTAACACCTTGATTTTGGACTTCTAGCCTCTAGAAACATAAGAAAATAAATGTAGTTTGTTTCTGTGGTACTTGTTATGGCATACTAGAAAACTAATACAGACTCTACCTCCTATTGTCACTATCCTTAAAATATATCTAGAATCTAGTCACTGATCACTACTGTGTTTCTTCTACTCTAGTTAAGCCACATTATCTCTTGCCAAGACTATTCAATTGTCTCCTAATTAATCTCCAGATTTCTGTCCTTACTTTCTAATTCTATTTTTCACAGAGTTAGTCATATTTTTCCTTTGAATGTATCTCAGATTCATGTCACTCCTCAAAACTTTTAGAAGTGCCTTACATTTACCATGCACTAAGCCAAGTCCTAGTATGGCTGATAGGAACACATAATTGAATCATCTGCTTTCTTTCTGACCTCATGATCTCTTTTCCAACCCTTTACCCATCTCTAGGTTCTGCTCCACCATACTGACCCCCTGGCTCTTCCTTGAATATTTTAATCAGGCGCATCTAGGCTTTGTACTTACTGTTCCCTCTCCTTGGATTGGTTACTACCCTTAACATAGCTGAATGGCTCTTTCTTTCACTTTCTTCCAGTTTCTGTTCAAATATCACTTTGTCAGTCAATTTGACAAACTATAAAATAGCACCTCAGTCTCTCCTAATTCCCTCATTATTCATTCACCTAAATTAATTTTCCTCCCTAGCACTTATCACTCTCTGGCATAGTACATAAATATTTAAACAATACATAAAAAAGGAACAATAATTTAGAGTGATTTATAGTATTTTCTAACATGTAAATTGAAGAAAAAGGGAAAATTGATATTTATGTGCCATTTCTTATGATAGGCACGGGGGTTCCTAGCTTCTACAAAGATATAATAAACCTCAGCTATTGTCATCAGGTTGTTTACAGTCTAATTGGAGAAATAGTCCAATGTCAACTCTATGTCTCCGAGAAACACAAAGGATTTCATAGAGCTGATATCTAAATAGGCCTTGAAGAATAGGTCTTGAAGAATGTAAAAGGTCAAAGTGGATAAAAGAGGAAGAACGTTCTAATCACATTATTAGCATGCACAAAAGTGCTTGTCAGGAATAACGTTTAAAATATAATACATTCAGAAACTATTTAATTGCAAAACATAGAGCCCCTGCAGGAAGCAGGGCAGCACTGACACTGGCTGCCTAACTTGCTAACCCCAAGTCCCACACCCTGTGCTCTGGGGAGACTGTCCTTCTCAGTCAAGTTTGCCTCAATTCCAGTATGTCGGCTTCTCCCTCAAAAGCCAGCCAAATGCCACTGTCACTCCATGTCACTAGAGCCTGCAGTTTTAGAGGTCAGTAGGCTTGGGGTGCCTGGGTGACTCAGTTGGAAGAGCATGCAACTCTTGATCTCAGGGTAATGAGTTCAAGCCTCACATTGGGTGCAAAACCCAATTAGGAAATACATACATACAAGTCAGCAGGCTTGGCTGGGATAGAGTTTGGAGGGCAGTGATGCTCCTGGAGAGCAGGCAAACAAACAATCTGGGGGCAGACAACATGGAAACAGTAATCTGAAAATGTTGGGGCACATAGGGAGAAGATTATTCCCCCTTCTCAGAGTGCTTCCCTGAGAGGCAATGTTCACAAAGACACCTCTCTAGGAAGAAAGGAGTTGGCTGGTGGCATTTCTTTTCCCTGCCCCTCAGGATAAACACAGAGCCACTTGCAGGAAGCAGGATAGATCTAATACTGGGTATCTAACTTGCCTATACCAAGCCCTACTCCCCTGCACTCTGGTGGGGCGTCTCTCTCAGTCAAGTTTGCCAACTAACCAGGAGGGTAGGCCCCTCCCCCAGATGACCAGCACAAATCCTTGCCCATACCACATCTCCAAATCAGAGTTCTGCAGGGCCTCAGTTCTTGTGGAAGTGGTGTCAGGTCTCATTTCATAAGCAGGCCAGAGTATGCATTGTTAAAACTGACCACATTCAGGCCAGGAACCAAGCACTGCCCATAGCAGGCAAGGAAAGACTGCAGACAACTGGCCTAAAAAATAAAGAAGCCAAAACACTATAGCACAATGCACACAGCACACACCAGGGGCAGACACTGACACACCAGGCCCTGGGCACTACATCACATCTTCCTCATAAAACCTACTTTCAGGAGTGGGGGGCATGACTGGCTTTTCTAACACAGAGAAGAAGGCAGAGACTTAGACAAAATGCCAAGGCATGGGAATTTATTCCAAATGAAACAAGATAAGGCCATGGCCAGAGACCTAAGTCGAAAGTTATAAGCAACATGCTAGATGAAGAATTTAAAGCAACAATCATAGGAATACTCACTTGGCTTGAGAAAAGAATAGAGGACATCAGCGAAACCCTTAATACAGATATAAAATAGTTAAAAAAGAATCATTCAGGGATGAAGAATGAAAAAATGAGATTGGAAATAGGTGTGATGCAATGAACTGCAGGATGCAAGAAGCAGAGGAATGAATAGCTGACCTAAAAAAACAAAATGATGAAAAATAATGAAGTTGAACTAAAGAGAGAAAGAAGAATTATGCAACATAAGAATAGACTTAAGAAAGTCAATGACTCCATCATATGTAATAACATTGCATTATAGGAGTCCTAGAAGAAGCAATTGCATCAAGAAGATACTATCGTAAATATTTATGCACCCAAAATGGAAGCACCCAAATATATAAGACAATTAGTAACAAAGCATAAAGGAACTAATTGGTAATAACACAATAATAGTCAGAGGCTTTAACACCCCACTTATATCAAAGGACAGATAATCTAAACAGAAAATCAATAAAGACACAATGGCTTTGAATGACATGCTAGACCGGATGGACTTAACATATATTCAGAACATTCCATTCTAAAACTGCAGAATACATATTCTTTTCAAGGGCACATGGAACATTCTCCAGAGCAGAGCACATATTAGGTCACAAAACAGGCTAAATACAAAAGGACTGAAATCATACCGCGCATCTTCTCTGTCCACAATACTATGAAACTAGAAGTCACTCACTAGAAAAAAAAATATGCAAAGAACACAAAAACATGGAGGTTAAACAACATGCTACTAAATAATGGATGAGATAACCAGGAAATCAAAGAAGGAAATTTAAAAATTACATGGAAACAAATGGAAATATAAACACGACAGTCCAAAACCCTTATGATGCAGCAAAAGTGGTCCCAAGGAGGACGTATGGAGCAATACAGGCTTGCCTCAAGAAGCAAGAAAAATATCAAATATATAAGCTAACTTACATTTAAAGGAACTAGAAAAGGGACCATGAAAGAAAACCCAATGGAAAAAAGATAGTCTTTTTAACGAATGGTGTTGGGAAAACTAGACAGCAACATGCAAAAGAATGGAACTGGCTTACTTTCTCCTATCAAACACAAAAATAAGTTCAAAATGGATTAAAGACCTAAATGTGAGACATGAAATTGTTAGAGAGGACAGAGACAGTAACCATAACAACTTCTTAGTACATGTGACTCCTGAGGCAAGGGAATCAAAAGCAAAATAAATTACTGGGACTTATAAAAAGCTTCTTCACAGTGAAGGAAACAATAAAACTAAAAGGTAACCAATGGAATGGCGATCTATGGAATGGGGAATATGTGCAAATAGCATATCTGATAAAGGGTCATATCCAAAATGTATAAAGAACTTATTAAACTCAACACCCAAAAAACAAATAATCCAGTTAAGAAGTGGGCAAAACACATTAATAGACATTTTTTTTTCCAAAAAAGGCATCCAGATGGCTAACAGACACATGAAAAATGTTCAACATCACTCATCATAAGGGAAACATGAATGAAAATCACAGTGGGATACCACCTCCTACCTGTCAGAATGACTAAAATTAACAACCCAGGAGACAACAGATGTTGGGGAGGATGTGGGGAAAGCGAAACCCTCTTATACCATTAGTAGGAATGAGAAGTGGTGCAGCCACTCTGGAAATTAACATGAAAGTTCCTCAAAGTTAAAAATAGAATTACCCTATGACCCAGAAACTGCACTAATAGGTATTTATCTAAAGAGTACAAAAACATGAATTTAATGGGATATATGTACACCAGTATTTATAGCAATATTATCTATAATATCCAAATCATGCAAACAGCCCAAATGTCCATTGGCTGATGAATGGATAGGAAAATGTGGTATGTACACACACACACACACACACACACACACACACACATACAATGGACTATTAGTCATAAAAAAGAATGAAATCTTGCCACTTGCAATGACATGGTTGGAGCTAGAGAGTATAATACAAAGTAAAATAAGTCAGTCTAAGAATAACAAACACCATGATTTTATTCATATGTACAGTTTAAGAAACACAAGAAATGAGCAAAGGGAAAAAGGAGAGAGAGAGAGAGGCAAACCAAGAAACAGACTCTTAAATTTAGAGAACAAACTGATGGTTAGCAGACTCTGGGTGGGCAGGAGTTTGGGTTAAATAGGTGAGGGGGACTGAGGAGTACATTTGTGATGAGCAACAGGTATTTATGGAAGTGCTGAATCACTATATTGTACACTTGAAACTATTATTACACTATATGTTAACTAACTGGAATTAAATAAATACTTAAATAAGTAATTACAGTGACTTCTTAAGTAAAAACTGTTTAGGGGCCCCTGGGTGGCTCATTTGGTTAAATGTCTGACTCTTGATTTTGGCTCATGAGGTCATTATCTCAAGGTCCAGCGTTGGAGCCTTGTGTAAGGCTCTGCACTCAACAGGGAGTTTGCTTGAGCATTCTCTCCCTCTCCTCCTGCCCCTTCCCCAGCTTATTCTCTCTCTCTCAAATAAGTAAATAAACACTTTTTAAAAAGTGTTCAAAGAAAAATGAAGTTATTTATTTTCTTTCTGCATTTAAATAAAACTAAACAACTGAAATGATCCAACAGATCTGTTCAGTAAAGCATGCCCTCCAACTATAAATTAAAATGTGTTTCCTTTTGGTTTAGAAGATTGACTTTCATTTATTTACATCTCAGCATATATCTAATTTTGCCTATTATTGGTTTTATTCACTTGACTCTGACAAACCTTTCAAGAATTTTAATTGCCCTGATCTAGTAATAAGACAGAGTAAATTAAATAAGTAAATCTTTAAAAAGGGGGGACATCTGGGGAGTGCAGTTGGTTAAGCATCCAACTCTTGGTTTTGGCTCAGGTATTGATTTCAGGTTGGTAAACTGGAGCCCAGTGTCAGGCCTCAGTGTTGTCTGGTTAAGATTCTCTCTCCCTCTCCTTCTCTCCTTCCCCACCCATGTGTGGGTGCTCTTTCACTCTGTCTCTTAAATAAATAAATCTTTTCTAGAAAAAGTAAAATGTTAAAAAAAGAGGGAGTATATGTACAAACTAAATTTTTTAGTGATGCAGGATTGAAACAATTACATTTGTTACAATGATATGTCATTTTACCTCTTGTGTGACACACTATTAGGAACTGTACTTCTGTTCTTATTATGCTTCACTATCTTAGTCCACCACATGGGGCTATAAAAAGAATTAATATAATCCACATTGGTATCATATAGCAATGTTATTTTGTAGCTGGTTTGGCCTCATGGTTGCTTTGGAAATATTTTAGAGAGATATTTTAAAAAGTCCAAGAGCAAGAGTGATAGCTATCAGTTGGATAGCTATCAATGCTTCAGGAAGTAAATAAAAACATCCCACAGACAGTACTTCTAGAAGTCAAAGGATATTCAACCTCTTTTGCAACATAGCCAGCACTGCTGTGGTCATGTCTTTAAGAACTCCTACATCATATTATTCTATTAAGGCTGTTTGCCATTTTATGGTCTGCATTACATTAAAGATAAGACTTTTGCATGCATTTGAAATGCAAATAAAAGAGAAAATATTTTAAATATAAACAAAGTCCTTTGAAATCATCTTCCAGCATCATAGGAAATAAAATTCAGTTACTCTTTCGATGAAAAGATATTATTCAAATGGCTATTAGGGAACTCTAAATATAAGATTGTAGTATTTTTCTAGGCATTTCACTTTCTATTTAAAAAAATATCAAATTTCCAGGCTGGTATTAAAATGGATTTCTAGGCCTAAGAGTGAGCTGTTCCTGCCCAGGGTGCAATGTCAGCAAATCAAAACTTAAATAACTTTTTTGTCCTTGTAAACGTTCCACTTGACCAAAAACACAGTCAGCCCATCTCCAGATGCCAAACCAGCTCTCCACCTTCTGATCCCAAGCAAGGTTAACTATGTAGCTCCAGCCAATCAGTTTGGTTTTTGTTTTCCATTTTATTCTTTATCTTATAAAAATTTTCTGCCTTCTGTCCCATTTTGCATTTCCCTGAAGAGACTCTTCACTTCATGAAGTGTTAAATAAGATTTGTTTATATCACTTAATTATTTTTTAAATCAATTTTTAACAATTTTTGGTGAAAACAAATGGGATCCTAAGCTGACTGCTAACATCCTATGGGACAAAGACACGTAGGCTAGGTCATGGATAAGTCACTCAGATCTGAGCTCTGTTCTCTTTCATGCAACTTATGAAAAGGCTTAATTAAATATGTTTATATATATATATATATTCATATAAAATATACAGACATACATACATATACACATGTACACAAATTGTTCAAAGAAAGGTTCTGGGGTACTTATATTAGAAGTCTGCAACAAATGGCATATGTTGGGGCTTACAAAGTCTCAAGGTAAGTCTCCAGCATTAAATATTGAAGCACTTGGGGAAATACACTAAGATGAGAAATTCAGACTGTTTTGACTGTCAAAATCAAAATCAAAGTAAGTACAAGTCAGACCATTAAAAGTTATTAAGGCATCCACCACAATAAAGAAATCTTCTAGTTAAGTAATACACCTAGTAATAGAGTACATCTCTTGCTAATGGAATCTTAAAAGCCAAAGCCACAATGAGTACAAACTATAAATAAAGTCCACAAAGTTAGTGGACAGCTAACAATTGCACCAGCTTTAAGGCCAGAAGCCTAAAACATTTAGGCCCTCCTTTCACCCTTCTGGGGGCCCAGAAATTGGTGTCTTCTTTGCAATCAACTGGGACATTTGGAAAAAAGATTGTTCTTGAATGGCTCACCAAGTCCTTCCACATCCAACTCAACGTCTCATATCCACCCTCAAAGGAAGAGGCTGATATGAGCCCATCCCAGGGATGATGGGCCTCCAAGGGAGTGTCAGGTAAATTGCTACAAGTTATTGACTTCAACAGTCAAGGCAAAACTCTAAGAACTGAGGACCATCTCTCTGAAATACAAACCTCAGAGAGATACTCTTGTCAGAGGAAGAAAAAAAAAAAGTGAAAAGACTGTTTGGAAACCAGGAGAATGAACTTTTTAAAAATCTTTGACACAAATATTAATAAAAGGTTTAAGCCATTTGAAGGGGTAAGCAACTTATTCCATGTGCCAGAGACACAATTTGGATGCAACTGTTCCTTTATATGCTAGTGACACTTGCATAATTATCTTACCTGTCTCATAGGTAAGATATTAAAATAAAAGGTGTTTGTAGGTTTGTATATGTATATGTATGTATGTTATAAATGTGTGACTTTTTTCTACTTCTGGATGATATTGCCAAAATTAATTTTTAAAAATCTCTAATTGCCTTAAAGACAACAAATCCATAGAATGCTAGTGTAAGTGAGTCTACAATTGCTTATTCAGCAATTTTCACTAGGGAAAAAGGATCCTAAGATTAATTAAGGACTCTAATCAATATATGTAAATAAAATGACTTCAAAATAATAAGGGCAAAAGAAAACAAATGTATATACAGGAAATAGCATGTTTTTTGAGTAAGGAAAGATGTGGAGGATGTGTTTTGTCTTCTTTTGCTTTTTTTTTTTTTTTTTTCAGTTTTGGTAAGGGACAAATAAAGTATTTTTATCCTAAAATGGCTGGCTGGGAGGATGAGAAAAGGGGAAAAGATAAAGAAAATCTGAATGGATATAAAAAGTTGTAGAAAGTTTGTGCTCTTTATCATGTTAAATCAATATGCATCTACATTCATTTTTTCTTCAGCATGAATGATATGTATTTTTGCATTTCTTATGTTGAAATGCTTACTTTAAAAACAAAAATTTGGAAAGACTTTTTATGCTTTAATTGAATCACTTCTATAGATCATGTGTGGTTTAAAAAAGCTCTATTTTAAGTAGATAACTATTTTGATTGTGTCTCACATAATTATGTTCTAACTATGAAATATTTCTTTTCTTCCAGTTACTGAGTGTCCTCAAATAGAATCTCTTTTGTCTTTCTTTAGGATGCATAGTCAGTCTTTAGGGGGTCTCTCTGTAAAAAGAAAACTTGCAGATGAAAGACAATGGACTTTTTGATTTTCTGAAGCCAATTAAGAACTTAAAAAAAAATATATATATTTTCATCCCTCTGCTAAAACTCATAGCTCTGGACCCCCAGTTCTCTATCTTCCACCCTCTTGGAGAAGGCATTCTCTGCTTCAAGCAAAGAAACTAAAAATATTTTAGCTCCAGTAGACATTACTACAGTGGATAAGAGAAATTGTTTAAACCTTCCAGGAACTACAAGCAGCATGCAAGGAGGAGAAGCCACTTTCTGAGGTCACCACTTTAATTTACACTCTTGGCCCTCTCAAGTCCATAAAATCCATTTTCAAGTGACCCCATGCTCAAGTGGCAAAATTTCTTTTCTGCAGCTTGTCCTGTTCTCACATTTGTCTTTCTTCTCTTCTGAAGATCCCCATAAATTCAAAATCCCATGACTCTTCTTTGTTTTATTTTCTAAATGTTCTTATCCAGAGACAATTTAAGGGAGAACAAAACATGGATTCACATTTGGAAAGCTATATTCCCAAAACTGTTCTTTGGGCATTTAAAGTTACCTTTGTAATGAAATAAAATTTATTTAATAAAAAAAAACTTGAAAAATAAAAAAAAAACTTGAGTTATTAGAATATTCTGACGTAGACTGAGACATATTTCTCACTGTAGTATCTTTCTCAGCCAAGTATCACTCACTCTAGTTTTAATGAATCCTGATTATTTTCTGAATAATAATCTTCTTCTCTTCTTCCCTCAGATAATTCTTATAGATCTTTCAGTTCTTACACCATAGTGCTACTTCTGTGGGATATATCTTCTATCACTCAATTCTCAGTTAAGTAAGTCCTCCAAGAGCTCACACAGCATATTGTACAGTACTTCACTTATCAGAGAATGGATAACACTACATGTAAATTCTTGTTTATTTCTCTATACATTCCATTAAAGTGTAGGTTTCATAGGGTCGAGGATAATTTCTAAGTTCCTTGTGATTATATTGTAAGGCTTCAATAGTCTCTTGCATAAAGTAAGTGCTTATTAATTATTTGCTGAATGAATAACATGGTCAATTAATTGAATATTGAGATCTAATGACTAAATTTTAAAATTCAAAGTATTTTATGTTAAGAACATCTCAAAACCCTCTGGTTTTGCTGGGGTTTTGTTGTTGTTATTGTTTTTTGTTTTCAAATGAAAGCAGTTACAAAGAGTTATTGTAACATATGAAGCAATATACTAAAACATGTATAAATGCCAAGCTAATCATGCCTTCCCATCTGCCATGACTCCAGTATGCATCTTCCTTCCAAATACTAATGGCATGTATTTTTCCATAAGCTTTTATGTAAAAAAAATTATTTTGTTTGATCATTTTACCAAATTATAATCATATTATAATCAGTTGACAGTTTGCTTTTGTCTCATCACCATATAAAATGGGACTGACAGGGGTGCCTGGGTGGCTCATTCGGTTGAACATCTGAGTCTTGGTTTCAGCTCAGGTCATGATCTCAGGGTCCTGGGGTTGAGGCCCATGTGGGGCTCCTGCTCAGCAGGGAGTCCACATGGAATACTCCCTCTCTCTCTGCCTCACCTGCTCATGCTCTCTCTCTCTGAAATGAATAAATAAATAAAATCTTCAATAAATAAGTAAATAAATAAAGAGGCTTGACTACAGACTAGTGATTAAACACCATACATACATGTCCACAGTTTCCTTTCATCGCCCTCCTGCCAATTTATTTAGAAATAAAGTTTAGCAGATTGCTACTTGCCCTCCAGTATCCATTTCATCTTTCTCTATGCAACAGCATCCTTAATAATTAGCTTGCTGAATGGCCTTCTCTAGATTCTTTATTAGTTTTTATGTTTAGGTGTGCCCACATGACTAAGTTTTGAACAATGGTGCATGAGTAGAAATGATTGTGATTTTTAAAATTTTTATTTTATACTTAAATTTTTCCTTTCATTTTTTAGCTTTCATCTGGTGGAACAGTAATGTGTTGACCTGAGAAGGTTGAAAATGTGGATGATAGCTAAAGCTTAGAAAATGAAGAAGCATGATAAAACGTACCAAGAAAGGAACCTAAACCCATTTAATTTTTTGGACTAAAGGTACTTCTCTACCCTTGACTTTGGGCCACATCTAGACTGCTAAGAGAGAGATAAATCAGATTCTATCTTGTTGGAGCCATTTGGGTTTTAGATCTCATTATTAATAAACATAGAATATACTTTAATTAATAGATGAATTGCTACCTGAGAATGGAGTACTGCCTCAAGAAAAAACTAAACAATATGGCATGATTTAGCACTGAAGCTATAGCTAACAAAGAAATAAACATTTCAGGCTGGAAAATAGGTGTTCCTTGTTATACCCTGACAAATCATTTAGTAATAATCTATGACAACTTCAAAAATGTACCCTATATCTATTAAGTCTATAATTTTGAGGGAGATAGTAGAAAAATTCATATCATTAGTATATTTGTGTGTTCTGGTGTTTTATGTGTTCACATTGTTACTATTGAAATAGAGAGGTTAGAAAAGAACCCGTATGCAAGGAATGATTGAAGAGGATAGAGTTCTGCCAAGAGCCAAAATCTTTGCTAGGCTTGTAATTTAAACTAATGGGGTGAGGCAGCCAAATGAGCTAGTTTCCAAATCAAAAAATGAAATGATGCATTTCTAAGGATTTCCCTAAACAGTTTGTCATTAGATATTCTTGGCTGGATGTTGAGCACCAGCCCAATGATAAAGCTTTATTAGAAATTGATGTTTATATGTCCAACTGGATAATTTTGATGGCCTTAATGCTACCATAATTAAAATGTGGCATAAATGTATAGGTTAGATACAGAAAACAGAAAATAGAGAGGAGTCAGCAGGCTTAAAATCTATGTCCAGAAAGGACCTGTGGGTATGGTTATTTGCACAATGAAGTGAAAGAAAACAAGTAGAGTAGAAACTTACTATTCCATTGAGGAGATTGCATTATCAAAGAAAATACAAATCTGTTCTATAAAAGCTTTTGTCCATCCCTGAAACAGTTATTTGCCTTCAACCATGTACCAGCAGAAAGCAGTCTCAGAAAGCTGTTTGGTCAGCAAGTAAACATACACTCAAACAACTTAATATTTTGCTATTAAGCTTAATGAATGAGGAGGAATCTCCTATCAGAGCCAGTCATGGAGACCAAGATATAAGAAAGTTATCAGCAGAGAATCAGAGCTATCCTGATGAGATAAACAAAGAACAGTCTGTACATCTATTATCTATTACTTAAGTTTAAACTGAATAAATATCTTAAGAATAATAAAAACAGGGGCCACCTGGGTGGCTCAGTTGGTTAAGTGGCTGCCTTCAGCTCAGGCCATGATCACAGAGTCTTGGGATAGAGTCCTGCATTGGGCTCCCAGCTCCATAGGGAGTCTGCCTCTCCCTCTGATCTTCTCCCCTCTCATGCTTTATCTCACTCTCTCAAATAAATAAATAAAATCTTGGACAAAAAATAATAAAAGCAGGGGCTCCTGGGTGGCTCAGTGGGTTGTGTCTCCCTTTGGCTCAGGTCATGATCACAGGGTTCTGGGACAGAGCCCCACACTGGGCTTCCTGCTCAGTGGTGAGCCTACTTCCCCCTCTGCCTCTGCCTGCAGGACCCTTGCTGTGCCCTCTCTTTCTGTGTCAAATGAGTAAATAAAATATTTTTAAAAGAATAATAAAAACAATAAATCATGAATGTTTATGAAGAGTTTAACTATTAAACACAGAAAGCAACGAGATAGTACAATTTTCCTTAGTTTTATTTTATTTGTCCCCAAGTTATTCTCTAACATTAATTTACTTTCTTTTTCTGAGATTCCCAAATAAAAATTGTAATAATGTTCCTAAAGTGGTGGCATTCACATACAGATTTTAATATTTATAGAATACAAGTTCATTTAGAATTGTTAGAACAAGTTTTCTCAATCTTGATTCTGTGGGCATCAGGAGCTGAATCATTCTTTTTTTTTTTTTTAATTGTATACTTTATTGACTTCTTTGTTTTTTCCAGTTTATTTTTTCATTTCTTTTCAGTGTTCCAGAATTCATTGTTTATGTACCACACCCAGTGCTCCATGCAATACGTACCCTCCATACTACCCACCACCAGTTTCATACAACCTTCCAATCTCCTCCACTCCAAAACCCTCAGTTTGTTTCTCAGAGTCCACAGTCGCTCATGGTTTGTCTCCCCCACAATTTTCCCCCAACTCACTTTTCCTCTCCATCTCCCAGTGTCCTCCATGATATTCCTTATGCTCCACAAGTGAAACCATATGATAATTGACTCTCTCTGCTTGACTTATTTCACTCAGCATCATCTCTTTCAGTCCCATCCATGTTGATTCAAAAGTTGGGTATTCATCCTTTCTGATAGAAGCATAATACTCCATTGTATATATGGACCAATCTTCTTTATCCATTCATCTATTGAAGGGCATCTTGGTTCTTTCCACAGTTTGGTGACTGTGGCCATTGCTGCTATGAACATTGGGTTACAGATGGCCCTTCTTTTCACTACATCAGTATCTTTAGGGTAAATATCCAGTAGTGCAATTGCAGGGTCATAAGGAAGCTCTATTTTTAATATCTTAAGGAATCTCCACACTGAATCGTTCTTGTTTTGCAGGAGGCTGTCCTGTGCCTTGTGGGATATTTAGAATCATCCTTGGCTTCTACACACTAGGTATTAGTGTGTAGTCTCAGTTTTGACAACCAAACAAGCTTTTAGACATTGCCAAATATCTCACTGGGTAAAGTTATCTCTTTAAGAGAAAACCATAGCTCTAGAACATGTATTCTGTTCTCAGGAGTTCCTCCAGAGTGGCTCTGTATTTGCCTTCCAGAACCTAGAATATAGATCATATTCTTGTTTCCACTAAAGGACTTTCTAGCTATATTCTATGCAATCTTCACTTTATTTACTTGCTTATCAAGAAATTACAGGGTTGGTTTTTTTGTTTGTTTGTTTTATTTTCTTCACCCTTTTTGAAATAGGTACCTCTGAAACACAGGAGTTGATTTCTAAACATTTTTCTCTTGACCTGTGTCAATTCTTACTTCAGTGTCTATTCAAATTAATGAGAAAGAGTGAAAAAATTAAATGAAGAAACAAAAGAAGAAATGAAAAATACAAGACTTGCATGTGTGAGTTTTGCCATTTTGTATCAATCATATCAATTATATAACAAACATTCTAGATTTATATAAATACTGGTTTTGGTAGCTTTAGTTGTTTTTCTGCATAAATAATATAAAAATAAGTTGCACTTGAAAAACAAAATAATATGTACCAAATGGCCGGTGTTCACTCTACTATTAGAGTATTCTTCAAGTAGAACTTTCACATTTCACATTTTACATATGAAAGGGTACAAATTTTATTACCTAAGAGTCAGTATTGATATGAATTAAAGGCATTGGATTTTTATCCCTAAACTCTGATTCAAACAAACAAATTTAAATATACTTAAAATAATCATGCTAATGTATCAGCATTTTAAATATCTTGCAGGAGGAAAGGAGGGTCTTAGCAAGTGAGACTCAGACACATTTTCTTATTTCTGCATCCAAAAATTAATCTTGAAATCAGTGGCTTTTCTTGTTTATTATATGCTCCACAGGAAAATAAAGAGACTGTAAATGTTTGGTTACTGTTGTTTTTATATATCTGGAGAGAAAACAAAATATTAGACTGCTTATTTTCATAGTTTAGTGATTAAAAATTATGAAGGCTAAAAGAAAACAGAAAATTAGAACAGCTGTTTTAATCAATTATAATTAGCAATATTCAGATAACCTCACAAGCTTTAGGAAGACAATTTGACTTAATTCTGATTCTTTGATGTGGGATTGTCTTCAGAAATCAATCAATGACACTTCTGACTTTTAAATCTGGTCTTTGTGCCTTACTCAATTTTTTATATCATCTGTAAAGTACAAAAGGCTATAAAATAAGTAGTAGCTCTTCCTCATTTGATTACTTTTATTATCTCTAGTTCTTAACTGCAGTTAATCTTCCTGGCTCTGACAATAAAAATGAATTCTATGTAAGGATTTATTATTAACAGTTAGGTAGTCACTAGAGAATGCTATTTTCCATGGTTTTAAAATCTATCCATGTCATATGCTACCCACCAACTTACTCAAGTGATAGTTTTAAAAGTATTTTGGAGGATGCTTTAAAAGTGTTTGGGGGGAAGAGGTTTTCTAAGGATCACTAGTTTATCCTGATTTGAAAATGTCATAGAAATTTGGGAAAGCATGGTCTGAGTCTTTACTTCATTAAACATATTTATTTAGTATATAATATGTCCCAGGGACTGTTACACACTGATAAATTCTATGAAGAAAATAAATACAAGAATGTGGTAGAGTGTGACATGGGAGGTTATGTAATGTATATCAAGTAGTCAAAGACATGAGACACTGAGCTAATATTTAGACTGAAAGTTAGTTTACAAGTAGGTGGCAGGCAGAAAAGAGTTGACAGTCATCCAGAAAAAAAGAAAACAATGAAAGGAAAAATACAAGATTGAGATTTGATTTTCAGAAATAATAGTTATAACTTTGACATGTAGTAGGAAGTAAGATAAACAATAAGAAAATAAAACACCTAAAAATGACAAAAAATGCCTAATGATACACTAAAATTTATAAGTACTCCTATCCAAAAAATAAGGCATTAGTAAAAGATCAATCTATGTATTGAAAAGACATACACAATATTTTTAAAGCAAGGTAATTTATGTCTAATGTAGTTATTAAAATATCCAAGGTGGCTTCTTCTAAAATATGATGTATTATTTCTAGAGATTATCAAAAAAGTGTCAATAAGTAGGAATTTTAGAGACCAAGTAACTTTGATATTATTCTATACAATGAATAATTTAAATTTCACCTCAATTTTTTGTTTGTTTGATACATTCACTTTCTTTAATTTTTGCCACTTCTGATCCTCCGCTGTCATTATAAGTGAGAATGATGAGTATCATATGAATATCAGGCAGAACCTGAGAAAAAGAAAAGTTTTCTTGCACTAAGAAAATATTGTGTTTGAAAAGTCTGTGAGAGGGTCAGACTGACCTATGAATAAATAGAACTAGCAAGACAGAATTCTGAGTAATGCAGTATCATAAAAATACGAACTATGTGTCAGATGAGAAGAAAAGACTTGGAAGACTCATGATGTAATTTTTTTATCTCTGCATAGAACTTTAATAAATGTATACTGATAACTAATTTCTGATAATTTGATGGAGTAAGTAAACTGAAATTCTTTGGCCACCAAATGTGTAACAATTCTGGTTCAATATATACTTCAATAATGAATACATTCAAAGCTGATCTTATAAGATTGGAAAGAAAACCATCAGAGACCAAGAAAGAAGCAAGAACAACTGTTTATGGAGAAATATTAGTGCTATCCATTCTTAAACTTTTATTCAAGTGACTGCATAGGGAGCTACAAACAAAGCTTAGGCAAACAGTGAATTGATTGAGATGATCATACCCAACATGAAATCCATGAATAAGGTATCATGATAAGAGAGATTGAGCAAACTACAAAACAAAACTGTAATAAAAAGGCTCTCCATTAGAATACGCAATAAGAACATTTACTTGAGTGATATTAGATCTCGGTAAAATGGAGAAAAATACTTTCTCTGAGATTTTGTGGCCACAGGCTGGCTTTCAGGTGGGTTTGGGGCCTGAGTTCATGCTTTTTACTTGGTCTACAAAGACACAAACCAAAAAAAATTTTAATTATATCTTAATTTTAATTAATTAATTATAATTAATTATATCTTAATTTAAATTTTAAATATAGCAGAGGCAAAAGCAAATATGCCCTGGAAGAAAATAATCTAAATTCAGAACTTAAGTCTTGACAATTCTGTTGAGCATATGATCAAGTATTGGACATCACAAAACATAAGATCATAGTATTTCTTGTATGAGAATATCAGATTTGAGAGAACTTCAGGCACAAATATCATATATCATAGATTGTATGTCACTGCAGTTGATACTTTAAGGAATTGAACTTAGTTAAGAATAACAAGACCAGGGTGCTTGGGTGGCTCAGTCATTAAGTGTTAAGCTTCATCTCAGGTCATGATCCCAGGGTCCTGGGATCAAGCCCTCAAAATCCTGCAGAGCAGGGAGCCTAGTTCTCCCTCTTTCACTCCTCTTGGTTGTGTCTCTCACTGTGTCTCTGTCAAAAATAAATAAATAAAATCTTTAAAAAAAAAGAGAATCACAAGATCATTAAAACTTATTAGAGGTGTTTGAAGGTAAAAGGGAAACACCTCAATTTCACACAATAATTTGTCAATAATAATATTTAAAATTAAAATGAACAAATTTAAGTAGCAGATTTGACACAGCTGAAGAAAACTAGTTAAGCAGAAAACATACCTGATCAGACTTAACAAAATGCAACACAGAGAAACAGATGGAAAATATGAAGAAATGAAGATACTTGGAAGATACAGTAAAATGGATCAACATAAATTTGGTAGAACTTTTAAGAGGAGGATATAGATAGAATGGTGTTTTTTAAAAGAATGTAAGATGTTCTCAGACATTGAGAGCACAATAAATCCCAGGAAGTACAGATAAATATAAACCCATACCTCTTTTATTGTAAAATTGGATATCAAAGATATATAGATTATTTCCAAAGCAGCAAAAAAACCTGATTATCTCCAAAGTTATTAGCTTTCTGTATCCTTAATAGTTTCAACTCATGATTCACTGCTAAGCTCTCTTGATATATTCAAATACATCAAAAATTTGGATAATTCATCCTTTAAAAAATATTTTATTTATTTGAGAAAGAGAGAGAGCGAGCATGAGCAGGCAGAGGGGCAGGAAGAGGAGAAGCCCACTTCCTGCTGAGCAGGGAGCCTGATGTGGGGCTCCATGTAGGGCTCCATCTCAGGATGCTGAGACCATGACCTGAGCTGAAGGCAGATGCTTAACCGACTGAGCCACCCAGGTGCCCCAGTAACTGATTTTCTTATCCTGATTAGATTAAGCTTCAAAATCTATGGCATAGTAGAGTATTTGAGCTACACTGAGAAGAGAACAATATTTTTTTTTTAGCTTATAACACATTTTAGATATGTTATATAAAGGAATTTGTAGAGTATAAATTCTGAGATATTTGTTCAACAAAGTACCATTATACATGCTTGTATGAGAATAATTATAATAAATTGGACTGATAAAATGGATGTATTGTACCTCTGCATATATTTTGTATAATATAAACATTTAAAAGTATTTAGATAGGCCATCTTTAGTCATAGTCATCAATTTCATATAAATGATTCATGTGTTTGCATTATCTTTGAACCGGTTTTCCCTCAATTTTAGAAAGACTTTAAATTACCATTGGACATTAAGAAAAACCCTGCCCAGGAAATCAAGAGGAAGACAATTATTTTTACCTGCTATACAGTAGGAGTTAAGTAATTTCCTTTACTTTGATAATGTTCTTGATGATAGTTCACAATAAGAGCATTAGTTATTTACACTTGAGTCTATGCTTATAATAGCAGTAATCAGTTGTCTTTATATGCCTCAAACTTGTTTATATGCTAATAGAAATTATCCAATGTTTCTGAAGGGGCTGAAGTCAACATTAAGATGAATACATACAGAGCCTTTAATTAAAGTGCTTTAGTATCCCCAAATTTGGGGTTGACATAAATCTATGCCATATGCATTCTCAGATTCAATATACTATGGAAATACAATTACAGATTTTGAATATTTCTGCATTAAAAAAGAAATTAGAGCCATGTGGATGTAAAAAAAATCACTAATTTCTTTAATGTTTTATATAAATAAGTACTAACGCTCTATTTGCATTTAGCACTTTACATAAGCACCAAGAAGGGCAGATAATTTGAGTAAGTTAGTCTCTGGAGAGCTTTAAAGTACTTTAGCTTGAGCATAACTTCTTAAATTTAAACAAGTCTTTAAAAATTATTTTGGATCCTATAACAACTCCAATATGTAGATAAAATTATTTTTTTCTGTATTTTGTTTATCCTACTTAAAAAAAAAAAAACCTCCTTATTCCTACATTCTAGATATGTTTCATGTAAATAACAAAATTCAGGTTCTTATTTTCGTTTGGCAATCTTTATCTTTACAAAGGTCTTTCAAACTATTTGTAATTTATGCAGTTACACACATGGTCATAGTTTTATTTACCACCTTTGTTTTTATTTTTATTGTTCTTTTGCTCTTTTGGGGGATGGATGGCCCATTTTATACTGTTTTATTTTCTTTGCAGTCAGTTTGAAAGTTATATACCCTAGTTATTATTATTTCTATAATTAGTCTGAGAAATATGACAAGTGTGCTAACTTTAGGTTTAGCGTTATTATCTAAACCTTCCTTCTGGACATGAAAATGACTTTCAACTTTGGTTTCAAAATACCATTCTCCAATAAAGGAACCAGGCTTTCCAAATAACTTATTTATTCTAGGGCTGGAGCATGGAAAATACCAGATTAGTGTAGAATATTTTATAGTTTCAGGAAGTAGTAAGTGCTAAAAGAAAAAAAGAGGAAGAAACAGAGGACCAGGAGGAGGAAGAGAGTGGGGATTGGAATGCCCAAAATACAGGAGTTAAATGCCAAGAGAGCTCAGCTCCCATTGATAAGACTGAAACAAGATGAGCAAGATGATACAATAACATTGTATTATAAACCAAAAGTAAATATCCAGGATTCATACTGATAGTAATAAGTGACTGAATAAATAAATGGGAGTGAATCAATACTCATCTTTATAGAAGAGTTCCAATTAATACATATAAATACATATAATACATATAGAAAGACTAAAAATAAAATAAAAGAATACAAAAAGACTAAAGGAGATTTTTAAAAATCATCATTAGTAACCAACAGTAATGCTGCTATTGAGATCCACCAATGAATACTAATATTAGTGAACAAAACCTTCAAGAAGAACAAGGTATTTGTGGAGCCTCAATGTATCCCTTCCTCTCCTGCAAATAAATTAATTCTGGTTGTGGTTTTAACATATGTCAACAAATTATTTGAAACTCTTCCCTTATGAGTCCATACACATGTTTCTTTAGAAGACTTCTTTTTTTTAATAATTTTTTTTTATTTTTTATAAACATATAAAGTATTTTTATCCCCAGGGTACATGTCTGTGAATCGCCAGGTTTACATACTTCACAGCACTAACCATAGAACATACCCTCCCCAATGTCCATTACCCCACCCCCATTTCCCGACCCCCCTCCCCCCAGCAACCCTCAGTTTGTTTTGTGAGATTAAGAGTCACTTATGGTTTGTCTCCCTCCCAATCCCATCTTGTTTCTTTTCTTCTTTTCCTACCC
>PISX010026273.1:0-24753 GCA_004024625.1 Mellivora capensis | reverse complement strand
TTTCGCATCTGTGTTCATCAAAGATATTGGTCTGTAATTCTCTTTTTTGATGGGATCCTTGTCTGGTTTTGGGATCAAGGTGATGCTGGCCTCATAAAATGAGTTTGGAAGTTTTCCTTCCATTTCTATTTTTTGGAACAGTTTCAGGAGAATAGGAATTAATTCTTCTTTAAATGTTTGGTAGAATTCCCCTGGGAAGTCATCTGGCCCTGGGCTTTTGTTTGTTTGGAGATTTTGGATGACTGTTTCAGTCTCCTTACTGCTTATGGGTCTCTTCAGGTTTTCTATTTCTTCCTGGTTCAGTGGTGGTAGATTATATGTCTCTAGGGATGCATCCATTTCTTCCAGGGTGTCAGAGTTGTTGGTGTAGAGTTGCCCATAGTATGTTCTTATAATTATTTATATTTATTTGGTGTTGGTTTTGATCTCTCCTTTTTCATTCATGATTTTATTAATTTGGGTCCTTTCTCTTTTCTTTTTGATACGTCTGGCCAGGGGTTTATCAATCTTATTATTTCTTTCAATGAACCAGCTCCCAGTTTTGTTGATTTGTTCTATTTGTTTTTTAGTTTCTATTTCCTTGATTTCTGCTCTGATCTTTATGATTTCTCTTCTCCTTCTGGGTTTAGGCTTTCTTTGTTGTTCTTTCTCCAGCTCCTTTAGGTGTAGGGATAGGTTGTGTATTTGAGACTTTTCTTGTTTCTTGAGAAAGGCTTGTATCACTATATATTTTCTTCTCAGGACTGCCTTTGCTGTGTCCCACAGATTTTTAACTGTTGTGTTTTCATTATCATTTGTTTCCATGAATTTTTTCAATTCTTCTTTAATTTCCTGGTTGACCCATTCATTCTTTAGAAGGATGCTGTTTAGTCTCCATGTATTTGGGTTCTTTCCGAACTTCCTCTTGTGATTGAGTTCTAGCTTCAGAGCATTGTGGTCTGAAAATATGCAGGGAATGATCCCAGTCTTTTAATACTGGTTGAGACCTGATTTATGACCCAGGATGTGATCTATTCTGGAGAATGTTCCATGTGCACTAGAGAAGAATGTGTCTTCTGTTGCTTTGGGATGGAATGTTCTGAATATATCTGCGATGTCCACCTGGTCTAGTGCATCATTTAAGGCCTTTATATCCTTGTTGATCTTTTGCTTGGATGATCTGTCCATTTCAGTGAGGGATGTGTTAAAGTCCCCTACTATTACTGTATTACTGTCGATGTGTTTCTTTGATTTTGTTATTAATTGGTTTATATATTGGGCTGCTCCCATGTTAGGGGCATAGATATTTAAAATTGTTAGAGCTTCTTGTGGACAGACCCTTTGTGTCTGATAGAGTTTCCTTTACCATCTCTTATTATAGTTTTTGGCTTAAAATTTAATTGATCTGTTATAAGGATTGCCACCCCAGCTTTCTTCTCATGTCCATTAGCATGGTAAATTGTTTTCCACTCCCTCACTTTCAATCTGGAGGTGTCTTTGTGTCTAAAATGAGTTTCTTGTAGGCAGCATATTGATGGGTTTTGTTTTTTATCCATTCTGACACCCTGTGTCTTTTGATTGGGGCATTTAGCCCATTAACATTCAGGGTAACTATTGAGAGATATGAATTTAGTGCCATTGTATTGCCTCTAAGGTGACTGTTACTGTGTATTGTCTCTGTTCCTTTCTGGTCTACTACTTTTAGTGTCTCTCTTTGCTTAGAGTACCCCTTTCAGTATTTCCTGTAGAGCTGGTTTGGTGTTTGCCAATTCTTTTAGTTTTTGTTTGTCCTGGAAGCTTTTTATCTCTCCTTCTATTTTCAATGATAGCCTAGCTGGATATAGGATTCTTGGCTGCACATTTTTCTTGTTTAGCACTCTGAATATATCATGCCAGTTCTTTCTGGCCTGCCAGGTCTCTGTGAGTAAGTCTGCTGCCAATCTAATATTTTTACCATTGTATGTTACAGACTTCTTGTCCCAGGCTGCTTTCAGGATTTTCTCTTTTTCGTTAAGACTTGTAAATTTTACTATTAGGTGACGGGTTGTGGACCTATTCTTATTGATTTTGGTGGAGGTTCTCTTCACCTCCTGGATTTTGATGGTTGTTCCCTTTGCCATATTAGGGAAATTCTCTATAATAATTTGCTCCAATATACCTTCTGCTCCCCTCTCTGTTTCTTCTTCTGGAATCCCAATTATTCTAATGTTGTTTCATCTTATGTTGTCACTTATCTCTCGAATTTTCTCCTCATGGTCCAGTATTTGTTTGTCTCTCTTTTGCTTAGCTTCTTTGTTCTCTGTCATTTGGTCTTTTATATCACTAATTCTTTCTTCTGCCTCATTTATCCTAGGAGCAAGAGCTTCCATTTTTGATTGCACCTCATTAATAGCTTTTTTAAATTTCAACTTGGTTAGACTTTAGGTCTTTTATTTCTCCAGAAAGGGCTTTTATTTCTCCAGACAAGATTTCTCTAGTATCTTCCATGCCTTTTTTGAACCAAGATAGCACCTTGAGAATTGTCGTTCTGAACTCTAGGTCTGACATATTGCTAATGTCCATATTGATTAGGTCCCTAGCCTTCAGTACTACCTCTTGTCCTTTTTTTTGGTGTTGAGTTTTTCTGCCTTGTCATTTTATCCAAATAAGAATATATGAAGGAGAGAATAAAATACTAAAAGTGTGGCAACGACCCCAGGAAAATGTGTGGTAGCCAAATCAGAGGAGACCCCAAATCGTTGGTGGAAGAAAGGGGATAAAAAGTTAAAAAAAAAAGAATAAAGAAAAAATATATATTAGATTAGTGAGTAGAACAGAGGCACTCACTTAATTTTGGGAGTATTTTGGTCTCTTAGAAGAAAATACCTCCCGAAATTTTAAGGAAAGAAAAAAAAATATGTTTATATATATATATACACACACACATATATATATACACACACACACAATTAAGGGTAAACACGATGAAGTGATGGAATATGACTATAAATATGAAAATTTAAAAAAAATTCTAAAAAAGGAGTTAATAAGTTGGCTGGGAAAAGAAAGAAAAAGAAATTGGAGAGAATTTGCTCAGGCTGGAGACTAGAACAAAGTCCTGTGCTAGATTTAGGGTATATTTTTATGTATCAGAAGGAGTTGCATCTCAAATTTTTTTAGAAGAAAAAACCCTATGTGTATACACAAATTAAGGTTAGATACAATGAAGGATAAAATATGACTATAATAATGAAGGTTCAAAAAGATTTTTTTAAGAAAGGTATTGTTAAGATAAACTAGTTAAGAAAAACTTTAAAAGAGGAAAGAGTAAAAGTTAAAAAAATTAGAAGAAGAAAAAAATAAAATTAAAATAAAATTAATTAACTTTGCAAGACTAAAGAATCATGGGGAGAAAGCCATGAATTCCATGTTTTGCTTTTTCCTCCTCTGGAATTCCACTGTTCTCCTTGATAATGAACTTGATCTTGGCTGGATTCTTGGTGATCTTCTAGGGGAGGGGCCTATTTTAGTGATTCTCAAGTGTTTTTGCCCGAGGTCGAATTGCCCCGCCCTTGCCAGGGGCCAGGATAAGAAATCTACTCTGGTTTGCTCTCTGTAGCTTTTTTTTTTTTAAAGATTTTATTTATTTATTTGACAGAGATCACAAGTAGGCAAGAGAGGCGGGCAGGGAGAGAGAGGAGGAAGCAGGCTCCCTGCAGAGCAGAGAGCCCGATGTGGGGCTCGATCCCAGGACCCTGGGATCATGACCTGAGCCGAAGGCAGAGGCTTTAACCCACTGAGCTACCCAGGCGCCCCTGCTCTCTGTAGCTTTTATTCCCTGAATGCTTTCTGTAGACTTCTGGAGGACGGGAATGACAATGGCAGCCTCCCAATCTCTGGCCCAGAGGAGCCGAGAGCTCAGGGCCCCACACCTCAATGAGCCCTTGGAGAAAAGTGCTCAATCACTCCTGTCTCCCTGGCCTCCAGCTGGGCTCCAAGCTCACCCAGTCTGTAACCAAGCGTCTTTGTTTCTGGCACAGAGCCCTGTCTGGAGTCTCGAAACCCAGTAGATCCCTACCGTTGGGATGGGGGAGTTTTGTGTCCTTTTTTTATGTACTCTGAATTTGAATCTCAATAAGCATATGATCTCTTTTTGCTCAGTACAGTGGTAAAGAACATAGGCTCTGAAATCAGACTGACCTGGATTATATCCCAGTTAGTAATTTAATAGTTGGGTGTCCTTAAACAAGTTTTGTAACCTATGTTCCTTAATTTCATCATCTGTAACATGTGGGTGAAAATACCTAGTAACTGGGTTGTTTTAAGGATTAAGCAATAGAGGTAAGGTTCTTGGCAAGGGTGTTAGCACCAGAGTGATAATTTAAGTATTTAGTATTATAAATACGTCCTTCTTCATGTCACTCCTCTTCTCAGAAAGTGTCCATGATTTCCTACTGCCTAGAGAATCAAGTACTAGACTCTTATCTTGTCAATTACAACTTTATAAGATTGGGCAGTAAGTTAAAATACTCTAAGAATGTTTTGGACATTCTCTGTCCATGAATTCTTTGGACTATAGAGTCAGACTCAATTAAATAAAGGAGAAGACCTTTCCTGGAGAGCAGTTAGCTGTGTATAAATGTAGTTCAAGCCAGTTCTATTTCATAGAACGATACACAGAAATCCAAAATAAGTCCTCTTCATTTTGGGCTACACATGAATATTGTGGAAGCATGCAGAGGAGTACTGGTAATCCATGAATGGGTAACAGGTTCTTTTCATAATTAAAAAAACTGATGCCCAAAGAAAATAAATCACCATAGAGACCTTGAACTAGGACCCTGTAGTCCTTTCAGTTTGGTGGAATTTTAGCTTTCATTTACTGTACCATTCTGCTTCCTATTTTCTAGGGTAGGATGAATGTGGAGCTTAATAACAAAGCTCATTTTCAGACACTAATAAAGTAATTGTAATTAATTTCTCAGAGCTTCTTGCAATCCCATGTGATATCTTAAGAAGAGGGTCACTTAAACATATAAGTGTAGGTGAGAGACATGAGATATTAGAGGGAGGGCAACATTAGATGGTTCTAGCCATGGGAGGCAGCATGAGGGCACTGGGCATCTGGAGAGCAGAGAGCCAAAAGAGGAATGAAGACATGCTTTAAGCAAGATAGTTTTTTACCTTTCAGGTGTACTTCATTTACCTTTGGAGCAGTAGCAAGGATGGGAAGTATAATGATGTTTAAGATTCAGGGTTGATTTGAAATCTGCTGAATTGAAGTCACCTATTCTTGACCTTCATTCCTTGACTGATGCTGAATTCAGCAAACAAATTACTCTTTGCAGTTAAAATCTCCATAGATGAGTCCTTTTGTAAGCTATGCTTAGTGTGATTGTGAATCATGATTCTCTGTAAGTTTATCATTGAAGGGCTGATGAAGAACAGTCTACCAAAAATCATTTATATCTTCAGCTTGCCTCTAAAATTGTGATTGGTGAATGTGTACTGATGTTCAGAGTCCCCATTATGTCACCTTACTAGAAGAGCTTGACCTGGATCCCAAATATTGGCTATGGTTTCCTTGTACTGTAACACCTCAGGAAACTTGCCATTCCTAAATTTTATGTAACTTAATTGGGTAAAAATTCTTAATTAAAAGAGCTTTCCAGGGAATACAGTACTCATGTTATATGGCAAAGAGAATATTTCCTGATCTTCATGTACCCAGAAAACCAAATTGGTAAGGTAGCTTCAGTGTATTGGCAAGAACACTTGACACTGACTACCTGTGTGGCCTTGGTCACATCACTCCTCTAGAGCCTGTTTTCTCTTCTATGATATACGGAATAACTTTCTTACCTCACCTTACCTGAATTGGAGCCCCTTGCTTCTTCTGTTACTAAAAAATGCATTTCAGTATGAATTACAGTGCAGCTTCTTTTTAATATAATTTAAGGATGTTACTATCTATTGTGCTCTCCAAGCCTTTCCCATGCCTGTTTATGAGGCTGTCTTTTTTTTTTTAACTTCTTTGTTAATCACAGCAGATATCTCTGTCATTTGGAAACCTATTCTGTATTAATGAATATGGATTGGACTCTTCCTAATTGTTCTCTGAACACCTCCCAATTCTCAGCAGGGTAATTGATTTCAGTCAACTTCTTTAGTGCACTTTCTACACTCTTGAAGCCTGTAATTTTCAAGTTCAGTATTTGTGTGCTTATACCCTCAGGAGTGCTTCAGTTGGATTCCATTATAATCCTAGAATTCTAACCAGTCACTAACTTGGAGTGTAGTTATCATTAAACTAATTCATTTTTTAGTATGGATGAGACTGGATTTAGAGCATAACCCATATACAGAACCTAAATTTTCTAAAAAGTCAAATTATAAAAGCACTCTTAAATTTAAAACATTAAAAAAGCTATTTGGCTTTAGTGAAAAGTGTATAGAAATGTTTCCTATGCCTTTAGTTGTATAGAAGTCTGAGGCAAAGAAACTAAAGGTCATATGTCAAGTGTTTATTGTGGACAATTAGTCAAAGAGAAGACTCAGAAATGAGAGAAGCTCATTGGGGCAGTAATAATTTCATTTACAAAATTTGGTTTTAGCCTAACTTCTAGAAATGCAGAGAAAAACACAAGTATATTTGGATACACTTCCACATAATAGCTAGACTTTTCTGGTTCTGAAACTCTTCCCATATGATATATATGTAAATGATATATATTGCTCAAGTCCATGTTCAAAGATCTATGGTGACTTACTATTTTTCTATAGACTTTAGAGTGATTAATATTAACCTACACTAGATATTCTGTCATTAGTTCTGACTCTGAGAGGTCAAAGCTTCTTTTAAAAGAATATTTTATTTATTTATTTATCAGAAAGAGAGAGAACAAGCTGGGGGAGCAATAGGAAGAGGGAGAAGCAGGCTCCCCACTGAGCAAGGAGCCTAATGTAGGACTTGATCCCAGGACCCTGGATCATGACCTGAGCCAAAGGCAGACACTTACCTGACTGAGCCACCCAGGCATCCCAGAGCTCAAAGCTTCTTATAAGATATTTTTTGGAGGAATACCTAAATCTAGAATAAACCCTTAAGTACTATTTTGTACTAGAATTAACCTCATTGAGGTTCTTATTGCTATTCTTTGAGATTCTTATTTTCACTCTTAAGCTGGACTATTGCAAAAACCTAACTGGACTCCCTATTTCTTTTCTCTCTCTACTTCAACCCAATGCACACTATTGCCAGAATAATTTCCCCAAAATATTATGTATTCTCTTATTAGATCTTCAATGGCTACCTGCTACCATTGGCCAGAATGCCATATCCCGTAATCTAACTTTTGAACTTACCTTTCAAATTCTATTTGTTATTACAACTTCATATATTGTGTGCTCCAGCCAGCAGAACTATTGTGATTCCTTGAATACTCCATGCACATTCACACATACCCCTGTGTCTACTTATGCTGTTCTTTCTGCCAGTATCTCTTTCTCACCATCTCCTTGTATCTGCATTTTATGTCTGCATTTGTTAGGTAAACATAGGACTTTTGTTGGGAAAGAGAGACAACAAAGTAGAATGGCTTTAAAAATTCAGAAGTTCATTTTTCTTGAATATGACAGTTCTGTCATGTTTCAGAATGACAGTGGTTCTGTTTTGCATGGCTATTCAAGAACCTAGCCTTTTTATTAGTTGTCAGTTGAACAAGTTATTGCTTTACCATCCCTTAGGGTGCAGTCCTCCTCTGAGTGGTCAAGGCTGGCCCACTTCATCTAGGTTCCCGATGGAGGAAGAAGAAGGAGTGCATAAAACAGGTCTATTCTCTTAAGGTTTATACCTGGAAGAGGCACAGGCCAACTTTTCACATTCCATTGGCAATAAGTCACAGAGTCACATATAACTGCAAAGGAGGCTAGGCATTATAGGAGGCCAGGCATTATAGTCTAGCCACATGTATGGAAGAAGTAGAGAGCAAATTTCATTGGCCAGCTCCAAGTTTATGCCACACTGTTGAAATCTTCTTCATTAGTCATTTTCTTTCTTTCAGGCCTTTCTGAGTCCCTAAGCTGAAAGTGATTTCTCCTTCCTCTGAGCAACTCTAGTCCAGGGTTTCCTTACCTGTGATGTGTATAAGAATCACTTGTGGTTTTGTTAAACTACAGTCTTAATCAGTTGGTTAGGGGCTAGGTCTGCAATTCTGCATCTCTAACAAATTCCTCAGTAATACCCTTGCACTAGTCTGCAGAACGCACTGTGAGTACAGATATTCAAGCCCATTTTCTGTTCCTCTCTTGTGGGATATAACTTTTCCTCCTTCATAGTAGTTAGTCATGTGCATATCTTAACCTCCTTAATAGACCATTAACTCTCATAGCAGACTCTGGATTTCCTTGGCATTTTGTTTTTCTCACCCTGCCTCTCTCCAGCACCAAGAATGGTCTTGTACACTTAGAAGTACTTAATAAATATCTGAATAATGGATAAGAAGTATCAACTCTTTTAGAATGTTGAGCATAAGATTTTTAAAAGTCTTTATTTAAATTCCAGTTAGTTAACATATAGTGTAATATTAGTTTCAGGTGTACATTATAGTGATTCAACACTTCCATATACCTGGTGCTCATCATGACAAGGAGCATAAACTTTTGAAAGGCACCATTACTTATGCCAGGTTTTGGACTATGTTAAATGCAATCACTTGTTTGAAAGTGGTTTGTTGGGAAATCCATTCCCACATAACCCATACAAACTAAGGGAAAATCTGCCAGATAGCTGAGCTGAGGTAAGTGGAATTCAGCAAACGGAAACCACATTTTATCAAAGACTTTCCCTTCCATAGGCTGTGACCAGTTCAAAGGAAATGCTAATCCCTATGTTTGGAATGCATTTTCAGACAGCCTCTCTGTTTAATAAGAGTAATTTTGTGTGTACACAGCTTCATGAGTCAGTTTGATAATTTTTATTGAAGAGGTGGTTGTTTATTTACCCCCACCTGGAAGCACTCAATGATCTTCCATTTGAAAAGTATCAAGTCGGGTTCCAATTAAAGCTGACTGAGGAGGATTCTTCTCAGCTTGACCCTATTTTAGCCTGTTCTTTTCTCAGTACTGACATAACATTCTGGATCTTGAGGGTTATAGCGGAAGAAGAGCAGATGAAGTGGGCTAGTTTTGAAAACAGACTACTTTGTAATCTAGTCTGATTCACGTGGAGCCAAGCAGACATCAGGCCTTCTGCCTTACTCCTCCAGCCTGCATAATGAAACCCCTAACTGGAATTATTTTCTACTTGGAAATTGTCATAAATGAGACAGGGTTGAAGTTTTTCTTTTGGTCTCTGTGTGGAAAAAGTTTTCACAAGTAAATGAATCATATTACCAAGATTTTAGAGCTTCTTAGCCTAGATGAATAAATAAGTTTTAGTCTCTATTAGGCCCTCAACTAATGCATCAGTCACAAACCACAGAACTTCAGAGTGGAGTCCTCACTTCTCACCTACAAGTTCTCTCCTTGGCAGTACCTTGCTAGCCCTTAATTCCATGATTAGCCTTTGGTATTCAGAAAAGGATATTCAGACATGCTACTAATTTATACTGACTGTTCTCTTTCATTACTGTGACTAGGTAAGAGTTTACAGTATTATCAGTGCAGTGTGTCCTAATAGGTTGTTATTGCACATATTACTGTACATGACTTTGTAAGTATTCTACATGTTTTTTGCCTTCCCATTCCTTTGGTGAGAACTTATAGCTTCATAATCCAAGAATGAAAATGTTCCCAGTGGGGTTGGGACTAGGGTGAGCTAAGCCAGACCACTGGGGAGAACAATTTAAGGAGGTGCTCACTCAAACACACTGACCCTGTACTTGCATGACCCTGAGAGTGACAGTCTTCTTAAATTTTGTGCCCCAGGGGACTGGCTTGCCTTATCTTAGTTCAGATTCTGATTTTCAAGGCAGAGAGCCTAAAGTACTGGTTTCTGAGATCATTTGGATAACAGGCCTTTAAACCCTCCTGTCCCCTTTCTTTTTGGTAAATGCAGAAATCCAACAAATGCAGATGGGAGAAAAAAATGGAATTCAGTAATCGTGATTTTATTCATCATATGGATGTAAGACTCTCATTCTGCTCATTTGCCCTATATGCTAAAGCTAAACAAAATCTTGACATAGATTTTATAATGAGGACACATTCATTATTGGTTTTGGGAATCTCTCTGATTTAAATCTTGACATTGCTCATTAGGAGTCTCAAAGCCCCCTGCACATCTAAATGCAGGCAAGCACACCATTCCTATCCACTGCCAAACTATTCCCAACTTGCAAGGCACATGTGGACACCACTTAATTAGCTGTGATGTGCATTTTGGCATATGTCAGAAGTTAAAGCCACTTTCTTAGAGGAACTCAAACTTTGAATTTATCTTTATCAAAGCCTTGTCTAAATGATAAATATACACTGCCTCCTTGCTATCTACTGCCTGGAAATAAATCACTTTAGGATTGATTTGTTAACAGCTTTCTTCACTCTACGGGTCTTCCTGCCCCAGAGGTTATACTGTCCTTCACAAATGCTGATAACCAAACAAAACACCAAGCTGATCATAGTGAACAAAGAAGGAAACCTGGGGCAAGAGTAAGGAATTCCCTTTGCACAGCCCAGAAAAAAAAAAAAAAACAGCTTTACAAGACACAGTATCATATTCTAGAAACCTAACCCCCCACCAAACTACTGGTTAACAGATGGGATATATTCTTTCTTTTTCTTTCTTGTACTCTGCAGTGTACTCTGCACTCTGGTACTCTGGACTCTGGTACTGGAGCCAGGAATCACAAACTCCTCCAGGAATTTACCAAGTAGTATAAATAAGTAAAACTGGCTGGTTTATGAGGCATTCAAGAGTGGTGGGGACTTCTGGGAAACAGAGAATGTATTTCTCATCCACTCCAGCATCCTTTTGCCACGTGGGAACATGAGCCAGATCTTATCAGATCTTCTGATTCTTTAAGAGGAGGAAACTTGATATTTTTCTAAATTGATAGTTCCCATTTTTAATTCAAATTCAATTAGCCAATGTATAGTACATCATTATTTTTTGATATAGTCAACTAATGAATCATTGAACATTGTAACACCCAGTGCTCATCATATCATGTGCCCTCTTTAATTCCCATTACCCAGTTACCCCATCTGCCCACCCACCTCCCCTTCCACAACCCTGTTTGCTTCCCTCTTTGATTTCTTCCCACTCAGTTTCCCTCCTTTTCCCTCTTTGTTCCCTGCACTATTCCTTATGTTCCACATATGAGTGAAACCATATGTTAATTATTTCTCTGATTGATTTATTTCACTTAGCATATTACCCTCCAATTCCATCTATGGGGATATGAGTGGTAGATATTCATCATTTCCGATGGCTGAGTAATATTCCATTGTATATGTGAACCACATCTTCTTTATCCATTCATCTGCTGAAGGACATTTCATCTCTGCAGTTTGGCTATTGTGGACATTGTTGCTATGAACTGGGGTGCAGGTGTCCCTTCTTTTCACTAAATCTGTGTCTTTGGGGTAAATACCTAGTAGTGCAATTGCTAGGTTGTGAGGTAGCTCTATTTTTAATGTCCTGGGGGACCTCCATATTGTTTTCCAGAGTGGCTGTACCAGCTTGCTTTCCCACCAAAAGTGTAAGAGGGTTCTCCTTTCTCCACATCCTTGCCAACATTTGTTGTTTCCTGTCTTGTTAATTTTTGGCATTCTGACTGGTGTAAGGTGGTATCTCACTGTGGTTTTGATTTGTATTTCCCTAATGACAAGTGATGTGGAACATTTTTTTCATGTGTCCGTCAGCCATTTATATGTCTTCTTTGGAGAAGTGTCTGTTCATGTCTTCTGCCTATTTCTTGACTGGATTATTTGTTTTTTGGGTGTTGAGTCTCAGAACTTCTTTATAGATCTTGGATACCAGCTCTGAATCTGTAATGTCATTTGCAAATATCTTCTCCAATTCCGTAGGTTACCTTATAGTTTTGTTGATTGTTTTCTTTGCTGTGCAGAAGCTTTTTATCTTGATGAAGTTCCAGTAGTCATTTTTGCTTTTGTTTCCCTTGCCTTTAGAGATGTGTCTTGCAAAAAGTTGCTGTGGCCAAAGTCGAAGAAGTTACTACCTGTGTTTTCCTCTAGGATTTGGATGAAATCCTCTCTCACATTGAGGTCTTTCATCCACTTAGAGTTTATCTTTGTATGTGGTGTAAGAGAATGGTCAAGTTTCATTCTTCTACATGTTGTTGTCTAATTTTTCCCACCACCATTTCTTAAAGAGACTGTCTTTTTTCCATGGTCTAGTCTTTCCTGTTTTGTCAAAGATAGTTGACCATAGAGTTGAGGGTCCATTTCTGGAGACTTTATTCTGTTCCACTGAACCATGTGTCTGTTTTTGTGTCAGTACCATGCTGTCTGAGGATTGTAGCTTTGAAATGAACTTGAAGTCAGGCATTGTGATGCTGCCAGATTTGGTTTTCCTTTTCAACATTACTTCGGCAATTCAGGGTCTGTTCTGTTTCCATACAAGTTTTAGGATTGTTTGTTCAAGCTCTGTGAAAAATGTCAGTGGTATGTTGATAGGGATGACATTGAATGTGTAGATTGCTCTGGGTGGCATAGATATTTTAGTAATATTTATTCTTCCAATCTATGAGCATGGAGTGTTTTCTCATTTCTTTGTGTCTTCCTCAATTTCTTTCATAAGTGTTCTATAGTTTCTAGGGTACAGGTCCTTTACGTCTTTGGTTAGGTTTATTCTTAGGAATCAAATGGTTTTTGGTGCATTAGTGAATGGGATCAACTCCTTAATTTATCTTTCTTCAGTCACATTGTTTGTATATAGAAATTTAACTGATTGGAGTGCCTGGATGGCTCAGTTGTTAAGCACCTGCCTTTGGCTCAGGTCATGATTCCAGGGTCCTGGGACCAAGCCCCACATTGGGCTCTTCAGTGGGAAGCCTGCTTCTCCCTCTCCCACTCCCCCCTGCTTGTGTTCCCTCTCTCACTGTCTTTCTCTCTATCAAATAAATAAATGAAATCTTAAAAAAAAGAAATGCAACTGATTTCTGTGCATTGATTTTTGTATCCTGTCACCTTGCTTAATTGCTGTATGAATTCTAGTAACTTGCGGTTGGAGTCTTGGGTTTTCACGTAAAGTATCATGTCATTTGTGAGGAAAGAGTTTGACTCCTTCTTTGCTAATTTGAATGCCTTTTATTTCTTTTTGTTGTCTGATTGCTGAGGCTAGGACTCCTAGTACTATGTTGAACAATAGTGGCAAGAGTGAGCATCCCTGTTGTGTTCTTTATCTTAAGGGAAAAGTTCTCAGTTTTTCCCCATTGAGAATGATATCCACTGTGGGCTTTTCATAAATGGTTTTTATGATATTGAGGTATGTTCCCTCTATCCCTACACTTTGAAGAGTTTTAATCAAGAAAGGATGCTGTAAGAAAGGGCTGATACCCAGGGTCTATAAAGAACTCCTCGAACTCAACACACAAAACAGATAATCATGTCAAAAAATGGGCATTAGATATGAACAGACACTTCTCCAAAGAAGACATACAAATGGCTAACAGACACATGAAAAAGTGTTCATCATCACTAGCTACTAAGGAGATTCAAATCAAAACCACATTGAGATACCACCTTACATCAGTTAGAATGGCCAAAATTAACAAGACAGTAAACAACCTGTGTTGGAGAAGATGTGGAGAAAGGGGAACCCTCTATACTGTTGGTGGGAATGCAATTTGGTGCAGCCACTTTGGAAAACAATGTGGAGATTCCTTAAGAAATTAAAAATAGAGCTTCCCTATGACCCTGCAATTGCACTGCTGGGTATTTACCCCAAAGATAGAGATGTTGTGAACAGAAGGGCCATCTGTACCCCAATGTTCATAGCAGCAATGGCCATGGTCGCCAAACTGTGGAAAGAGCCAAGGTGCCCTTCAATGGACAAATGGATAAGGAAGATGTGGTCCACATATACTATGGAGAATTATGCCTCCATCAGAAAAGAAGAATACCCAACTTTTGTATCAACATGGACGGGACTGAAAGAGATTATGCTGAGTGAAATAAGTCAAGCAGAGAGAGTCAATTATCATATGGTTTCTCTTATTTGTGGAGCATAAGAAATAACATGGAGGACATTGGGAGATGGAGAGGAGAAGGGAGTTGGGGGAAATTGGAGGGGTAGATGAACCATGAGAGACTATGGACTCTGAGAAACAATCTGAGGGTTTTGGAGGGGCAGGGGGTGGGAGGTTGGGTAAGCGTGGTGGTGGGTATCATGGAGGGCACATATGGCATGGAGCCCTGGGTGTGGTGCATAAACAATGAATTCTGGAACACTGAAAGAAATTTTAAAAACCAAATTAAAAAAGAAGAAAGGATGGTGTATTTTGTCAAATGCTTTCTCTTCATCAGTTGAGAGGATCTTATGTTTGTCTCTTCTTTTGTTAATGTGCTCTATCACACTGATTGATTTGTGAATGTTGAATCACCCTTGCATCCCAGGAATAAATCCCACCTGGTGGTAGTGAATAATCCCTTTAATGTACTTTTGGATCCTATTGGCTAGGATTTTTTTGAGTATTTTGGCATCCATGTTTATCAGAGATATTAGCCTGTAATTATCCTTTTTGGTGGGGTTTTTGTCTAGTTTTGGGATCAGGGTAATGCTGGCCTCATAGAAGGAGTTTGTAACTTTTCCTTCTGTTTCTATTTTTTAAAACAGCTTCGGTAGAATCGGTATTATTTCTTCTTTAAATGTTTGATAGACTTCCCCTGGGAAGCCATTGGGCCCTGGACTCTTGTGTTTTGGGTGGTTTTGGATTACTGCTTCAATTTCCTTACTGGTTATTGGTCTGTTCAGATTGTTTATTTCTGTTTCAGTTTTGGTAGTTCATAAGTTTCTAGGAATGCATCCATTTCTTCTAGATTGTTTAATTTGTTGGCATATAGCTGTTCATCATGTGTTCTTAAAATTGTATTTTCTTGGTGTTGGTCATAATCTCTCCTCTTTCACTCATGATTTTATTAATTTGGGTCCCTTCTCTTTTCTTTTGGATAAGTCTGGCCAGAGGTTTGTTGATCTTATTAATTCTTTCAAAGAACCATCTTCTAGTTTTGTTGATCTATTCTACTGTTTTTTCTGGTTTCTAGTTCACTGATTTTTGCTCTATCTTTATTATTTTTCTTCTGCGTGGTTTAGGCTTTATTTGCTGTATTACTCCAGGTCCTTTAGGTATAAGGTTAGCTTGTGCATTTGGAATCTTTCTAATTTTTTGAGAAAGGCTTGGATGGCTATGTATTTCCCTCTTAGGACCACCTTTGCAGTATCGCATAGGTTTTGAACTGATGTGTGTTCTCATTCTCCTTAGTTTCAGTGAATATTTTAAATGTTTGGAAGTTAAAGAAAAGTTTAAAAAATTAAAGAAAAGTTAAGGAAAATTTTATTTTTTTAATTTTTAAGGAAATTTTTTATGGTCACTGTGGGGGACAAATTGCATATCTATGAAGGATAGATATGTCCTAAGTCCCAAAGTCTAACTCCAGCCCATTTGTGGTTCCTATTCAGGATGATGGTCTTGATTCACTTAGTGACTTTTAAGGCTCAGCCACTCATGTTTAGGTTGTATGTTCTTAAAATACCAAGATGTTAAGATTTTGAAGAATCAAGTTTAGGATGATCTTTGCCTCCCTGCAGCTTTAGCTGCTTTTCCACATTCCTAGCACAACACAACTGCAGGCACTCCATTTCCATTAGCCAGATGCATCTGATTGTTATGCCTTTATCTTTAGGGTAGGGTACAAGAACCCTCTGGAACCATCTACTTCCTGAGGAAGAATTACATAGAAATAATGCTGTTTTAGCCAGCTTGGCTTTCTTAAATTCTTAGTATCTTGCTTGTGTGAACTGCTTAATTCTTGGCCCTTTTGACTTCTCTTGGTCTATTTCTGAATTTGGCAATTGTTCACTAATAGAGGTGGAACTTGAATCCTGGTGTCTATTTCTTGAGGGAATGTTCTCTAAATTTATTCATTGTCAGTTTAATAACACTTCCTTGCTTTGTCCTGTGTCCTATTTCTTTGATTTGCCCTGTGATCTGTATGTTTTATGTCAGCTCAGAGTTTTCCTACCTTTGTGATGTAAGATTTGAAATTGCCTTATGGCCTGTGGAAGTTGAAACACATCCCAAAGATTTTGATTATCTTCCAGGGGAGACTCATATACTTCCTGGGCACTCATTTTGTCCCTGTCCCACACTATATTTGGTGTGAAACATAGCTTCTCTCTCAAACCATCTATCAGTTCAGTTGATTTTTCCCCAGTGTGTATGTGGCCAGGGTCACATTATGCCCACCCCAAGCTTGCTCTGTCTCACTCTCTCTATGACCCTCCTGTCATAGCTCCTCACTTCTCCCTCCCATACTGTCCTGGCAACACCACATTCTTTACCTTTTATATTGACAGAGCAGCCTCCTCACACTTCTGTGGACTTTTTGCCAATTAACACTCAAGTTGTTAGTATTGTGGGATCACCTCCAATGACTTGTACAAACTCAGATTCTGTTAATTAACAAAAGTAATGCTGAAAAACCTGGTTCTCTAAAATCTTAGGTTGTCACAACTTTGCTGTTTGAAAATGTATCAGTGATAGTGGAATATTCCACTTTTTCCTAGAAGCAGCATCTATTTCTAATAAAGTTGTAGAGCTTCAGATATGGAGATTTGGGACACGCCATTCCCCATTTATCTTACTTCTGTAGTTTCCAAGGAGACAGAACCCTGGGTCTACTTCTCGGTCTAGAGCTGATATTTACCTGTTTACACAGCCTTGTTATACCTCAAGACCATCGAACTGTGGCTTCATTTACACTTTGCCTATACTCTTCTCCCTGATCCAAAGTTTGGTAGTTTCCCCTTACCCATGGAGGTTTCTGGTTTCTCTTTCCACAGTTTCAGTTACCCACTGCTGCTGTCAGTTGCAGTGAAGAAGCAGGTGTTCCTTCTGATGAATCAGCAGAAGGTCAATAGTAGACTGACACTGTCACAATGCCTGCATCACTCACATTTCATCTCATTACTAGGCATTTTATCTCATTATCACAAGAAGGAAAAGTACAGTATAATAAGATATTTTGAGAGAGAGTGAGAGAGAGAGAGAGCTGCAGAGAGGGAGGTATCACATTCATATAACACAATATACTGTTATAATTGTTCTATTTTATTGTTAATCTCTTACTGTGCCAAATTTATAAATTAAACTTTATCATAAGTGTGTAGGGAAAAGCATAGTGTAAATAGGGTTTAGTACTATCTGTTGTTTTAAGCATCTACTGCAGGTCTTGGAATATATCCCTTGTAGATAAGGTGGAGAATGCTGTAACACTGCCACTTCCGTTGTTTGTTGAGTAGCCCATGGTTACTCTGGTATGTGGTTTCCCTTGCTGTATCAAGTTAATAAGGTTAACTTTGTCTGATTATAAGGGTATCCCTAGTGGTGCTACCAGAGAGACTTTATCTGCCCCAAGTATTTATTAAAATATTTGTCCCAATTCCTAGAGTTTCTCTCTACAAGGACCTTTCATTGTAACATAACTTCCATGAAGGCAAGGAATTTTCTTCACTACTGTAAGAACAGTGCTTGGGACATGTTGAATGAATGAATGAATGATGAATTCTGTTAACAGCCTTTAAAATGATAAAATGATCTTCACTTTCTTTTTTTAAAATTTTGTTTTATTTTTTCAGTGTTCCAAGATTCATTGTTTATGCACCATACCCAGTGCTCCATGCAATACATGCCCTCCATAATACCCACCACCAGGCTCACCTAAACCCTCACCCCTTTCCCCTCCAAAACCCTCAGTTTGTTTCTCAGAGTCCATAGTCTCTCATGGTTCATCTCCCCCTCTGATTTTCCCCAATTATCTTTTCCTTTCCTTCTCCTAATGTCCTCCATGTTATTCCTTATGCTCCACAAATGAGACCATATGATAATTGACTCTGCACTTGACTTATTTCACTCAGTATGATCTCCTCCAGTCCCATCCATGTTGATACAAAAGTTGGGTATTCTTCCTTTCTGATGGAAACATAATATTCCATTGTATATATGATCTTCTCATTCTTATATAGAAGAGTATAGTACTTCATTTAAACTTCCCTTGAACCCTATTTTGGGTTCTAGAATCAGAAAGACCTGACATAGACCCTGTCTTAGTCTATTCTGGTTGCTATAACAAAATATCATAGATGGGGTGACTTATAAATAGCAGAAATATATTGCTCAGAATTCTAGAGACTGGGAAATGTAAGTTTAGGTGCCAGTGTGCTTGCATTCTGAACACCTACTTATTCATAGTTGACTATGATTTTTTCCTTGTACTCACACATGGCAGAAAGGGCAAAAGAGCTCCCCAGCTCTCTAAAAGGGGAACTAATGCCATTCATGGGGCTTCCTCCCCTAATTACCCAAGTGACTCCCAAATGCCCCACCTCCTACTACTTTAGGGATCAAGGTTTCAACATAAGAATTTTTTTGGGGGGGATATATTCAGTCTATAGCAGACTCCCATTCCAACATTGAACTAACTCTATGATTTTGGGTAAATTACTTAACCTCTTTATGCCTTGATTGTTTTCAGCTGTAAAGTGAGGACAATGCTACCTATCTTGGTGGTTATGAAGATTAAATGAAGTGATTTATATGAAGGGCTTATCATAGAATGTGGCACTGATTAATGCTAAGTAAACATCAGTGAGTATTTTTCATTTAAACTGTCCTTGATCTTCATCTTTTCAGATGTTGGGGACTTACATATCTCTGGGTCTCTGTTACTGTTCAGCACTAAATTTCATTTTGCCTTGTAGTAAAGTAACGTGTGTGTCTTTGTCTAGCTGTAAACTCTTAGAGGGCAAGGTCCATGCATTATTTATGCATGTATCATTTTAGATAAATGTGTTTTTATATTGCTTGCACATAGTAGGCATTCTATTTGTGGTTGGAAGGTTTGCCTGAAAAGGAAGACTTTAGTTAAGTGTGTGTAGCCAGACCTGGTTGTTGAATGCAGTGCACACGTCAAGTAATAAATGATTATGATACAGCATTAATAACTTCTTTCCTGAGCAGTTTCAGAATGTAGCAACTAAAGAGGAGGGGCAGAGGCAATGAAGGAGCTTTTCTGAGTACTGTGTGCCCCTGCTAAGTGTGCATTTGAATGGCCCAGGGAAAATGAGAGGGGCCAAGGAGATGGGTGTGGATAAACTTGGTCATTTAATTCCTGTATTTCTCAGGAATTGCCACTTGAGTTCAGCCTAGCAATTTGGAGCAGCAGGTAAATTATGTGTAGCTAATCTATAACTAGATGCCATTGTGCTAGGCTGTACAGGAGTCTTGTTCTCCTGGTGACCAGGTGGGGATCTAAGACCCTTTCTGCCTTGTAGTCCTTCTGGGAGCTGATACTATAGGCAGAGGAAGCTGTACTTTCACTGTTGGATAGGCTGAGCTCTCAGTGGCTGTCCACTTGGGAACATACTTATGGCAACTACTATCTTGGCCCTCTTATACCTATAGTCTAGTGCAGGGGTGAGAAAGAGGAACAAAAGCCAAGACTTAGAGGATGGTAATAGGGCAGGGTTTCTCCAACATCCTTGTCCCTCGCAAATTCACTCCTTTGGGCTCCCCTCCCCCTTTCCCAACGTCCTAATACTACCTCTTCAGTTATATTTGATAATGTCTAAAATCCCCTTGAGCTTGTGATGTGCTAATAAAGTGGATCTCTAGGGGGGGAAAGCCTTGATTTATAATGTTTGCTGGTTTCTATGGTATAAATATTCCCAATAAGGTGGATTTCAAACTACTACTTTGCAGTCACTGAATGCGGGGTTGGGAAATAGGGATATTTGGCTCTTGTGAACCAGTTTGTGCTGGGTCCAGCATTCTATTGCCTTCAGCTCTGACATTTTATGACTGTGCAGTCTTGACCCATTTACTCTCCATTCCCCATACAACACACAAGCAATACTCACATAGCAGAATTAAACTATAAATCTCCTTCTCATACTCAAAATTGGGACAAAAATATGAAAGTATTTCTTGCAGACTTAGTATATATACTATCATGTCAAGGTTGTGTCAAGATGAGTGCCAATTGCTAATTCTTCATAGTAATTAGGGCAGAAACAGCAGAAAGGACTGTGGTTTTGTGGTTCTGTAAGACTCTCTGTCAATTGACAAGAACCTTTCTGAAAGGCAAGCTTCAGCTATGCTGATTGTAGGTCCCCTGAGCCATGTCTTATAATAGAGTTGCCTCTCCATTAGCTATGGAAAAGCTGACACGGAGCAGTAGTATCAAAATATAAACAAGTACTACATTATTCACTCTTGTATTTCACCTTTTTTCCATGCCTTCACAACATTCATCAAAAAAATGCCTCTGCTCACTTTTTAATATAGCAATTTCTGCTGCCAGCAGAAGCATCTGCAAATTCAATGTGTTTACCCTAGCTTGGAAGACAAGGATGGATGCAAATAACTATGCTTGCTAATTTTGGCCATTCTAACTGGTGTGAGGTGGTATTTCAATGTGGATTTAATTTGAATCTCCCTGATGGCTAGTGATGATGAACATTTTTTCAGGATGAGGAGAAAGGGGAACCTTCTTACACTGTTGGTGGGAGTGCAAGTTGGTACAGCCACTTTGGAGAACAGTGTGGAGATTCCTCAAGAAATTAAAAATGGAGCTTCCCTATGACCCTGCAATTGTGCTACTGGGTATTTACCCTAAAGATACAGATGTGGTGAAAAGAAGGGGCCATCTCTACCCCAATGTTTATAGCAGAAATGGCCACGGTCGCCAAACTGTGGAAAGAACCAAGATGCCCTTCAACAGACGAATGGATAAGGAAGATATGGTCCATATACACTATGGAGTATTATGCCTCCATCAGAAAGGATGAATACCCAACTTTTGTAGCAACATGGATGGGACTCGAAGAGATTATGCTGAGTGAAATAAGTCAAGCAGAGAGAGTCAATTATCATATGGTTTCACTTATTTGTGGAGCATAACAAATAACATGGAGGACATAGGGAGATGGAGAGGAGAATGGAGTTAAGGGAAATTGCAGGGGGAGATGAACCATGAGAGACTATGGACTTTGAAAAACAACCTGAGGGTTTTGAAAGGGTGGAGGGTGGGAGGTTGGGGGAGGCAAGTGGTGGGTATTATGGAGGGCACGCATTGAATGGAGCACTGGGTGTGGTGCAAAAACTAAATTCTGTTATGCTGAAAAGAAATAAAAAATAAATATAGAATGTTTAAAAAAAACAACTTAGATCTATACAAAGAAATAAAAATTACTAGAAATGGTTAAAAAAAAATAACTATGCTTGCTTGCAGTTTTTCCAGGTCAGGGAAGAAGACTGCTAGAGCTGAGCTTGGCCAGAACTGCTTAACATGTGTGAGGTTTGGTACTATTTCCTTGAGTTTTCATGGGTATCTCCTGCCCATTCTCTAGCCTCTGCCCAGCTGCTTCACAAAAGTCCCTCTTTTCTTATCTCCATTTCCCAGGTTGGAGCTGTTGCCCAACAAGGTTCTAGTCACTTGGAGAAACTTAAACAATGAAATAAGACTGTAGTGACTGTTGATATATGTTTATCTGCATAGTTTTCCTCAGAGAAAAGGGACAGGAACCTATGTATGCTGGTAAAAGTTTAACAACAAATTCTCTATAGAAAAAAGTAGGCGTGTATTCCCAATTTTATTGATATGAAGGATGGGTAGCACACAATTTAAAACATGGTAAAATATACATTACTCCTTACTTTAAATGTCACATAGCCAGTTCATTCTCACAGAAAGCTTTTTTGATTTTGTTGAATTCTCTTTTTTTAATTTCTTTTCAGCGTAACAGAATTCATAGTTTTTGCACCACACCCAGTGCTCCATGCAATGTGTGCTCTCCATAATACCCACCACCTGGCTCCCCCAACCTCCCACACCCCGCCCCTTCAAAACCCTCAGGTTGTTTTTCAGAGTCCATAGTCTCTCATTTGTAGCCAACCTATGGTTGTGATTGATGAATGAATATAGTCCTGTAATAAGTGTTGGTTGATATTTTCATTTATGTTAATGAATAAGATGAAAGTAAAACAACATGGATGTCAGAACTTCATTTATTCAATCAGTGTTGTGAGCAACTTTATTGAATTGGATAATAGTTTTAAAATACCAGAAGAAAATGCCTTTCATTTTTTTGTTAGTTACAATGTAATGGCTATAGATACAATGCAAAAGTATTATTTAAAAATTTTTTGGTAATATTTATATATTTTTAAAAGGCACAGTTCATTGATTTTTAATATATTCACAGAACTGTGAAAACATCACTACATCAATTTTTAGAACATTTTCGTCACCCCTTTAGTACTAGGTACCCTTTAGCAATCACTGCCCATTTCCTCCCAAACTCTCCAACTCTAGGCAGCCTATAACCTATAAGTTCTATCTTTTTGGATTTGCTTATTCTGGCCATTTCATATAACCAGGATGATATAATTTATGGTTTTTTATGACTGGCTTCTTTCACTTAGCATATTGTTTTCAAGTTTAGTCCATATAGAACTTCATTTCTTTTCATGGGCAAATCATATTTTGTTATTTGGAACAAAATATTTGGAATAATATTCCTAATATTATCATATTTTGTTTACCCATTCATTTGATAGACTTTTGAGTCATTCTAACTTTTCACTATCATGATTGCTGCTGCTATGACCTTTTGTGTACAAGTTTTTGTAAGGACATATGTTTTCATTTCTCCTGAGTGGAATTTCTGGGTCAAATAATAACTCTGTGTTTAAACTTTTGAGGGGCTAACAGACTTCCACAGTGGCATCCCTACCAGCAATGTACGAGGGTTCCAATGATTCCACATCCTCATCAACACTTGTTATTACCTGACTCTTTGATTATAGTTATCTTAGAGGTTGTGAAACGATGTCTTATTGTGGTTTTGATTTGCATTTCCTTGGTGGCTGATGATGGTAAGCATCTTTTCACATGATTATTGGCTATTTGTTTATTTTTTTTTAGAAAAAAAAATCTGTTTAGATCCTTTGCTCACTTTTAAAAAAAAAAGATTTTATTTATTTGCCAGAGAGAGAGAGAGAAAGAGAGCAAGAGAGCACAAGGAGGGAGAGGAGTAGGCAGAGGGAGAAGGAGATGAGGGAGAGGGAGAAGAAGTCTTCCTGCTGAGGAAGGAGCCCCATGTGGGACTTGACCTCAGGATCCTGGGATCATGACCTGATCCGAAGGCAGAAGGTTAACCAATTGAGCCACCCAGGTGTCCCTAGATCCTTTGCTCATTTTTAAGTTGTCTGTTTTATTATTTAAAGAATTATTTAAACATTCTAGCTACAATTCCATTGTTAGATATGATTTGCAAAAATATTTTTTCAATTCTATGGGTTGTCTTTTCACTTTCTTGATGGTGGTCTTTGAAATATCAAAGTTTGAAATTTCATTGGTATGCAAGTAATTTGTTTTTCAACTCCCCTCTCTTTTTAAAAATATAGTGTTACTCATTTTGTTTTTTATCTGCAGTTTCCTTTTATTGGGATTGGGGTTTTACATTGTTGGCCTGAGTACTGTATAAATGATGTGATGGTCTTCTCAGAATGTATAGAGCCATGTGATGTCCTTATATCCTTAACTGGAGATGAAAATTTTGATAATCTGATCAAGGTATTACCTAATTTCTCTTTTGTATAATTACTAGATTTCTTGCCCCCAACTCATGAATTTTTTAAAGTTTTTATTTTACTTCCTGTCAGTTAATATATAGTGTTATATTAGTTTCAGGTGTACAGTATAGCAATTCAATAATTCTATACTTAGAGTTCATTATTATAAGTGTATTCTTAGTCTCTTTCATCTATTTCAAATCATTAAGAAGTTTATAACATTGTAAATATCTGAAAAACACTTCTCAGGGACTATAGAATAAATTCCACATGCCATAGCATAACATTCAAACTTTCCAACTTCAGATCTTCAACCTACCATTCTAGATTCACCTATTACACACCCCTATATCGACCCATTTATTTATTTATTTATTTATTTATTTATTTATTTAAGAGTAAGGGAAGGGGCAGAGGGAGAGGGGAGAGGGAAACAAGCAGACTGCACAGTGAGTGCAGAACCCCACGTGGGGCTCCATCTCACAACCATGAGATCACACCCTGAACCTAAACCAAGAGTTGGATGTTTAACCAACTGTGCCACCCAGGTGCCTAAACCTTTCTTTTAATTTTATTTTAAACCCAGTATCCTTAACATACAGTGTTTTATTAGTTTCAGGTGTACAATACAGTGATTTCTCAATTCTATTCATACTCAGTACTCATCGAGATAAGTGTACTCTTAATCCCCTTCACCTATTGCACCCATCCCCCACTGACCTCCCCTCTGGGAGGCATCAGTTTGTTCTTTGTAAGTAAGGGTCGCTTTATTGGTTTGTCTCTCTCTCTTTCTCTCTTTTTGCCCTTTCTTCATTTGTTTTGTTTCTTTAATTTCACATATGAGCGAGATCAGGTGGTATTTGTCTTTCTCTGACTTATTTTGCTTAGCATTATAGTCTCGAGCTCCAGCCACATCATTGCAAATGGCAAGACTTCATTCCTTTTTTTTTTTAATTCTTTTTTTTGTTTTTTTTTT
>PISX010026272.1:0-24764 GCA_004024625.1 Mellivora capensis | reverse complement strand
TTTCAGAGTCCATAGTCTCTCATGGTTCATCTCCCCCCCAATTTCCCTCAACTCCCTTCTCCTCTCCATATCCCCATGTCCTCCGTGTTATTTGTTATGCTCCACAAATAAGTGAAACCATATGATAGTTGACTCTCTCTGCTTGACTTATTTCACTCAGCATAATCTCTTCCAGTCCCGTCCATGTTGCTACAAAAGTCGGTATTCATCCTTTCTGATGGAGGCATAATACTCCACAGTGAATATGTATAACGTGAGCAGGGTTTGTACAGTTGTACAGAATCACACAGTTCTACTATTAACAATTGGATCACATCTCCTGTGGTTTTTTCCATTTGAATTAAAAGTTGCAGACAGTGATAATCTAATTCAAAGAGTTAGAGGGAGACTGAAGTATTCAATCGAGGTTGTTCATTTATTTCTGACAGGATTCAAATGCAGTTCCAGAATTTTGAAAAAAAATACTATGATCATATATGAAAACTAGTCATAAAAAAACCACAATTTGCATGTTATCATGCATTCTGAAAAAAAAATGTGTTTCACATATGGAAGTATCAAAATCAACAAATAAACAAAATAGTCTGCACAAAGGGAACATAATGACTCTCCCTTATATATAGTTTAAAACTGCCTCCAGAAATTATAGAAAATAATAATTTAATGTCATACATTAAAGAAAAACAATTACACTCATTCAAAGCCTGAAGTTCAGTTCATTAAAACAGGGTGGGCTGGAATTCAGGTCACTGAATTACAAATCTAAGTTTGCCACAGATTCTCTCAAACTGAATAGAGTAGAGGAAATTAGTCCATGTTTTATGGCTTCACTTTTTGTATTTATAAGGGGCAGCTGAACAAAATGCTTAGAGTACATTTTAATCTTGTAATGATGATGTTACTAAGTTATAAAGTCATGTAATTCAATAATGAGATGGTGATGTTTTCTATACATTGGCCTGTCAAAGCATGCAAAACACAATTTTATCTGTAAATTCTTGAATATAATTTTATTACTTTTTTACAAATTTCAAAAATTGATTGTTTGATACCTTTCTTAAATGGAGGCATTTTGCTCCATCATTCTCATAGCTACTAGAAAAGTAAGACTTTCATCATCATCTAGATGAAAATTATATCACTCTCCCTTTATCTTGGCCCAAGGAGTCCAACTCTCCCCTGTCAAATCCCCACTCTATTATAAAAACCTACCAAAGCAGTATTCAGATAAATCTGAATGTTATTACCATTTACTGTAATGCTTCCAATTTCTAAATTTGGTTGGACTTCATGGCTATCTAGAAATTCTTAGAACGTGAACTTGATTTCATTCCATCTTGCTTTTTTAGGAAACGGTTTCATCAGATTTTTTTTTCAAGATTTTATTTATTTATTTTACAGAGAGAGAGAAAGATCACGAGAAGGCAGAGAGACAGGCAGAAAGGGAGGGGGAAGCAGGCTCCCTGCTGAGCAGAGAGCCTGATGCAGGGCTAGATCCCAGGACCCAGGACCCTGAGATCATGACCTGAGCCGAAGGCAGAGGCTGAACCCACTGAGCCACCCAGGCACCTCTCATCAGACATTTTTATGCATGTTATTTCTCTTAACACTTCTATATAGCAAACAGCACAGTGCTAAGTGCATACTAAAAACTCAATAATTCATTGCAGAATTTATTAGGAAAAAAATACATTGTTATTTCCCATTGCCTATACTGTATGTTAAAGGGCAAAAATGATTGTAAAAATATATGTATTATATATATGTTTGAGATATATACATATATATATACAGATATGAGATATATACATATATCTCAAACATATGTTTCAATTTATATCTATATATCTATCTCTCTCTCCATATATATATCTATATATCTATAATAGAACTATCTATATACATATCTATCTCTCTATATATATCTTTCTTGAGATATATATATATCTTTCAAAAAAAAGAAAAAAAAAAAAACCTTGCCCAAAGAGTGGTCTCTGTTTGATAGAGGTCCTTTTTCCCAAAATTCTTTTTTTTTGTTTTGTTTTGTTTGTATCTCTCTCTCTTTTTTAAATTAACATATAATGAACTATTTGTTTCGGGGTACAGGTCTGTGATTCATCAGTCTTACATAATTCACAGCACTCACCACAATACATATCCTGCCCATTGTCTATTACCCAGCTACCCCACCCCTCCACCCTCTTCCCTCTAGTGACCCTCAGTTTGTTTCCCAGGATTAAGAGTCTCTTATGGTTTGTCTTCCTCTCTGGTTTCATCTTGTTTCATTACTTCCTCTCTTCCCCCATCTTCTTCTGCCTTGTTTCTTAAATTCTGCATATCAGTGAGATCATATGATAATTATCTTTCTCTGATTGGTTTATTTTGCTTAGCATACCTTCTAAGTCCATCCATGTTATTGCAAATGGCAAGATTTCTTTTTTGATGGCTGTGTAATATTCCCGTGTGTGTGTATGTGTGTGTGTGTGTGTGTGTGTATCACATCTTCTTTATCCATTCATCTGTTGATGGACATCTGGGCTCTTTCCATGATTTGGTCTTCCAAAATTCTAACTGCTTAATCTCTGACCATCTGGAAATCTGTTGCCATCATCCTAATAACCTTTTTAATACACCATTGACTTTCAAGTGCTCAAATGACAGTTATCTTCCTCAGGTCTCATTGTCCTGACTAGTCTACAAAAATTGCTTTAGCGAATATGCCTTCCTTGTTAAAGTGTTCTCCTCTTTTGCTTTCGTAACATAGCACTGTTATAACATATGAGTCTCTTCCACAATTTATGGAACAGATATAGACATCATTTCTCATTTCTCCAAGTGATTACTTAATTCTCATTTGTGTGTAGTTGAGTGTGTCTCTCCAAGTTTTGCTGTCATCCCCAAAGACTTCTCATGTAGTCCAGTGGCTTTGGGTATGGTCTTGCTTTCAAACATCAACCAGAAAAATGTAGAATGTATGCTCATCATACTACAGTCTTAATGCTCATCCTATCATAATCCTTTTACTGACAGTTTGAACATCTTTAGATCACCCACACTGCTTCTCCATTGTTCCCAAAGCTCAAGCACTTTGATGGGGCAGCAGATCTGGGGTAACTCCATGAACCTCTATGTCCTTAGATTAAATTTGGATCTAGATCCCTTTAGGATGTGTTTTCTTTGAAAACACAACATCATATTTTCCCCCAACTGTTCTCCATTAAAAACATACTAAATTTCCACAGAATTCTCAATATTATTGAATCACAAAAGGAGCAATATTGATCCTATATCTTTCAAGAGGCTCCCTGACTTCTATGTAGACTTCTACCTCTAGTTCCTTCAACCAATTTCCCCCAAAGTCTGTTGGTGTGAGAAACACACACACACACACACACACACCCCACCAACAACAAAAACAACCTCTGCTAGACCAGCAAAAATCCAGTGAAATGACTGATTACTGAACCTGGATTTACAAACATAAAAGTAACCATATTCTGAGGGTCATTTGGGTTTTCTGGATTTAGTCCTATTTCCAATCACCAAACAGAAAAAAGTGTCTCCTCATCCCATTAATGATGTACTTCTTAGTCTAATCTGAGGCTCTAAGGTGATATTCTGCAATATTCCAGACACAAAAGGAGCAGGAGAGAAAGAGAAACAAAGATATATAAATCATGTATGTAATATATGGAGATTTACATATATATGTATGAACATACATATATAGAGAGATACATAAATATAGATTCATAGATTAAATAGATATATAGGTATATGTCCTTAACAAGTATTGTGTCACATGAATATTTTTCTCCATTTTCCTTTTTCCACACCATGTTTTCTTTCCTATCCCATTTATTAATGTTAAATATTTCCCAATATTCTATTCTTCATACATTTTTATTATATTCTTTCTACAGACAATCCCATCCCATCCCTTCAAACTATATTGATACAGAAAACTCCAAAATATTTATTTCTAACCTCCATCTGGCTCTAGAAACTTACATTTCCATTCTCTTCCTGGAAAATCCTAATTATTTTCTTTTTTTTGTAGTCCCTGGTTTTTAAGGTTTATACCCTGTGAGGCCAACAGAGATACCCCACTATGACCTGAAAGGCACTTCTTCTCCCTCTAATACATATAAAACAAACAAACAACAACAACAAAAAGATATCCTACCATCCTGTTCTTACTTAAGTGATTTGCAACATTTGACATCTCCAACTGTTTATAAACTAATTCATGCTTCTCATTTCATCAATTAAAGAATAAAATCATTAGGAACAAAGATTAGGTCCAATTTATTTCTTAAAGAATCTAGAGCTTCTGGAAACAAACTGGGCATAATGTTCTCTGTAAAGAATTCTACTTTTTTTTTAATTCCTCCATTTGGAATTCTTATTATGTCTTATTGTTTAGAGAATTCTACTCTTTAATGTTAAATTGTAATCATTATACTCAGAGTAAGTATTATACCTGCAATGCTAAGGGTGTAGGTCAGGAAGAAATATGTAGAACTACTAATGCCAAAGTATGGATTCAACAATGTTGTCAGATATTAATAAGATCAGGTATTAACTCATAATTCTAAGCCCCTAAATTTTCTTTCTCTCTTAAGTGGCAAAGAAATAGTTTTAGAAAACATTGTTTTTCTCTCTAGTTACTAAAAGAAACTTTTAGTTTCTTTTACTTACCTTATATTTTAAACTATACTTTTTAGTTTCATCTCAACCCAGTTTTCAAAGCCCAGTGCCTCAATATCTAGAACCAAGGTCAAGTGCTCAAATTACACCATAATATTGGTTCAAATCAAAACACGAAGCGCGGGACGCCTGGGTGGCTCAGTTGGTTGGACGACTGCCTTCGGCTCAGGTCATGATCCCGGAGTCCCGGGATCGAGTCCCGCATCGGGATCCCAGCTCCACAGGGAGTCTGCTTCTCCCTCTGACCTTCTCCTCGCTCATGCTCTCTCTCACTGCCTCTCTCTCAAATAAATAAATAAAATCTTAAAAAAAAAAACAAACAAACAACAAAACACGAAGCGCCGTAGTAGACCAATAAATCTGTCTTGTTCTTCCAAAGTTAAAAGTTTTAGGGAAGAAATTGATTTTGTAATTAGTTGCTCAGTGATTCTCAGTTCTTTAGCATGAACTGCATTTTTCATAAGTTACTTATTGTTTCCTAAATTAATGTAAGGGAGTTTTAGAACTTTTCATTTCTAGGTCATGGCACAGGAGTAGGAACAAGAAATCGAGAAGAAATTTGTTCCTGTCTTGAACATAATTACTTAAAATATAAAAACAAAAACAACAGAAAAGACCTACAAATACAAAGTCTACCTTTTCTTTAATTCTTTAAAACTTAAATGTAGTGGGGGAAAATGGTGAGAAAGTCACAAAAAAATCAGAAAATACTACATGAATAATTATCCAGTTTCTGTTTTATAAACAATGCCTGATAAATCTTTTGAAATCTAATTATGTAAAATTTTAACTTGAAGAAGATTATAAAGATTGGGAATTCCTTTATATTTGAGATGTTCTTAATCTTTAAGAGATATTTATCACATGGATTGAAATTATGCCTAACCCTCAGTGATTCCATCTTAGTAACTTTTCCTAAATACGTGCTGTGAGCAAGGGCTACATAGAGCCTGGCTAAATTAAAATACAAGCTGTGCATCATTCTATTATGTAGTTTGTAGATTATGCAGGGCATTTGCCTCCCATTGAGAAGCACAAGGGAAAAAAAAGAGGTACTCAAGTCATGTATTTGGCAAGATCTTAAAAGTTCAAAAGAGAATTTTGAAAAAGTAGTTTTGGCTATCAATTTAAATTGGCTTCTACATTTTATGCCTCCTGACACTTTTTAAGTCTTGGATATAGAATGTATTGAGTACCTGATACACAGATAGGGATCTCAGGTTATGATAGATGGTATCAGAGAAAATTTTTCATAATAAAACAAAAATCTTAGCTTCAGGAATTTACAATCTGTCTGGGAAAACTGACACAGTAATAAGAAGGTATAGAACAATTATGGAGACAACATACCCACAGGGAGAGAACCACATCCTCAAGTACCACATTACTGTCTTTGTTACGCAAGTGAACAAAAATGAAGCAAAAAAAGAACATTGTGCTTATGCCCTCAAGAAGAGCAAAAACAGGAAGCTGAGCGTGGTACCTAACAAAGAGGTTAGTTGTAGCTTTTCAACTCGGTGTTTTCTGTTTTCAGAACAATGTAGACAAACTATTTAGGGTAAATTTGGCTAAAATGATTTAAAGAGTGTAACACATTTTGCTAAATTTAATTCTACCATTAAAGCAGGAACTCAGAGAATGAAAAACAGTTGAAGAGTTTCTAAATGTGTGTATGTGATTGTGTATGTGAATTTTTGCTTATTAAAGGAATCTGTTCTGAAATCTAGATTTCACTTAATGTTCTGCAAATACTCATGTGTCTATTCTGTTTAAATAATTGTGAATGTTACCAATATATTTTTTTCCATTGCTATGGTATAAGTATTATTAAAGTTTGGCATTTAAACACTTTTGCCCCAATATATCAATGAAACAGGAATTAGATGGCTCATTTGTAATATATCTTACTTCAAATAATTGTTTATAGTCCCCAGAACCAGAAAGCTTTTTCTTTTTCTTTCAGTCATCATAGAATATGTAATGAAATTTCCTTATTCTGGCTACTGCTCAAATGTTTTTTAAAACAACGTAAATATATATTGTAAATTATTTTAAATAAATCAATACGTGTCTATGTGTTGTGTATTTAATCTTTTTATTTATTGGGCTTTCAACAGAAACTTATGGAATCAATAAGGCTAAATGATTCAATTATTTTATTTTAAATATGATAAATTATTTTAAATAAAATAAATTGGTTATTTCTTTTAGTTTTCTCTCCACATTTGAAAAATGAAACTTCCTTTCCTCAGTGGAATTATTTTGCAGAGAATTCTATCCTATTGAGAATTAATATGACTCAGACATATCTAGTTAACATTAACATTACTAAACTAGTAATTAAGTTTCTGTATATAATGTCACAATTGTGTTAAAAGTTGGAAAATCTAAGATGAAACAAAATTTTCAAGTTGATTGTTCTTTACACATTTTAATTATTAGCACTGAGTAGCTTAAGCAGTTTGGAGTGTTTTGTTTTCCTTTCTTTTTCATTTTCTTTTTTTTTTTTTTTTTGAGTTTTATGGACAGTTCACATCCTAGGAGGAACTTTAAAACTCCAATATCTATACCACAGAAACTTATTAGCATGGCAGTAAGCAAAAATGTGCTACAAATGGAGTTACGTACAAAGACAATGTTCTTAATATTAAGAGTAGTGTTTTCCATCTGTCTTGCATTGGGAAAGATATATTTACTATCATTAGCCTACCCATAAAGTTAGGAGAATTCCTAAGCTTACTGATTGAATATTGCTAAATACTGGGGGTGCCTGGGTGGCTCAGTTGGTTAAGCCTCTACCTTCGGCTCAAGTCATGATCCCAGGGTCCTAGAATCTAAACCTGTGTTGGGATCCCTGCTCAGCAGAGAGTCTGCTTCTCCCTCTCCCCTCAACCTGAACTTATGTTTTTTCTCTCTCTCTCTCAAATAAATATAATCTTTTTTTTCTTAAAAAGAGTATTACTAAATATTGAGTTGCACTACTTTTTAATATCTAGATTTGAATTTTGAGATCCTCTAAACATCACTTCAAAATATACATGCATACGTTTTGTGAATTCTAAACACATGTTTTTGCAATTGATATGTACTTGAATAGTCTTAAGATTATACATTTTATTTTAATTTATTTTATTTTTATTTGACAGAGAGAGAGATCATAGGTAGGCAGAGAGGCAGGCAGAGAGAGAGGAGGAAGAAGGCTCCCTGCTGAGCAGAGAGTGGGGCTTGATTCCCCCGATGTGGGGCTCCATCCCAGGACCCTGAGATCATGACCTGAGCCAAAGGCAGAGGCTTAACCACTGAGCCACCCAGGTGCCCCAAGATTATACATTTTAAATGGAAGATTTCCCTGCCATTTGTGCCCTTTCAAATCTGCATTAGTTGATTAATATTGGCCTTACCGAATCAGTAGCTTGACCCCATGAACTATATTACTTTCTCTAATACTTTTTACTAAATTGAGGCTGGGGGGGTGGGAAATCTCATGTGCAAATGTATAGTACATTTTGGAGTGATTTGCCATTTGTGTATTCATGCTATTTTTGCTTCCTTTTGGTTCTCTAGATTTTCATGGTATAGCTATTCAGTGGGACACTGATTTAACACATAACAAAATAAGTTTTACATCCCCCACTACAGTCAATAATTATGATATAGTATCTGCCCAGAATATAGTTTTTAAATGATAAAGTCAAGTTCTAGTTCAATAAGAAAGACTGTTGTGTCCTTTATGAGTATAAGATCATGCCACAAATGTACTTGATGCAATATATAACTCATTATTTTAAATACTTCTTAGTGTTTAACATACCACAAGCACAGGGAAAAACCCTAGAAAATTGAAGTAAATATTGTAATAACTCTTTGATCACAGACCTCAAGAGTGAACTTCTAGGTTCCAATAGTACATTTTAAAATATAAAATGTAACAGAGTTTTCTAAATGTGATAAATTTAAAATAGGCAAGAAAAATTTTAGTGATGTTTTCACTTTTTTAAAAAAATTTAAAAGTTAAAAGTATAATTTTTTTTTTTAATTACAGCATCAAAAATACAGGCAGTGTGTATATTTGATTCTGGAAATTAGAGAAAAAATAGCCATTTGACAATTGTTATATAAAGTAAATTGGTGATAAATCAGTACCGGTCAATTTCCCAGAAAAACTTGCACTCTGTGAATTGTTTACACACTGGATGAATTTACTTCACTGTATGTATTTCCTGCTCCTGATGAAAAAACAGATTTTGTCAAGCCAAATCCTAAAAATTGTGCATAGCTCTCTGCTTCAGTCCATATCATATTTCATTGAAAGCTATTGGCCTTTTTTTATAAGCACACTAAAAGAGGGACAGATTAAGGATAGCTTTTATGGGATTTATGAATTGGGTTCATTCATTTTTGTATGTGTAGATTGGTAAGAGAGAGAATGAGAGGAGGAGAAGGATAAGAATGCTAAGAAGATTTACTGGCTCCTATTCTATCTTAATTCTCCAAACCCCAGCTTCAATAGCATAGCTCTGGGTCCTACTTATTAAATAAATAAATAGATAGATAGATAGATAGATAGATAGATAGATATAGTTCAAACCCCTTAGTTTCAAAAACAGTTTTCCTACATAGCCTATGGCAGCTCTCTTCATGAAGGGCCACCTTGGTATTCCCTCATTTCCTTGGGCTGTGATTAGAACCCTGGCCTTTTTAGTTCTGTGATTAGGTTCTAGCCCACATTCTACCACATCAACTGTGTGGTCCAAGACCACTTTCACTCTTCTCTGACTCTCATTTTATCAAATTTGATACTAATATTGACTAATAACAATCGTGCTTCGTCCACAGGTCATTGTTACTGGCTAAGACAGTCCATGTAGCATCAAGAGCATAATGTGCAACTCATAAGAAGCTCTCATTATATTCAGTTACTATCTTATCATGAAAAAGCATGTCTACCCCCTCTTTTTCAACACTCATATTCAATCCTTCATCTTTGCTCTGAATGTCCATCATCAAGGCCTGCATATGGAAAGGGGCTTCAGCTCCATTGCCACCTCGAGGCTGGGTGAGAGGTAGTCAATGACAGGGTGCTTACTTTCGAAAGTCCAAGGGTCACACTGCTTGATTCCTTGCTCAGTTAAGTGGTACTGCACATGTGGAGCTCTTCAGTAAGCTACACACCTTCATGGGCAACTTTCATCAAAACAAGATTCCAGCATCCTGACAGCTAGCCCTCTTACTGTGATAATGTGGCTTCTAAACTCCATTTTCTCTCTTTTTCAGTAAATTCCAAAATACTGAGTGTAGCCAAAAGGCTTTGTCAAACTACAAATCATTTTTTTTTTGCTATAGATAAAACAATTTTGTGGGCTTTAATTTCTTATATTCTAACTTACCAACATATAATAACATCTATTCTTAAAGTCATTTCTATAAGACAAAATGGAATTTTTCAAACACCGCAAGGTTACAAGTACTTAAGACCATCTCAGCCTTATGCGTAAATGCATCTATTGACAGAAAATACTATGCCTCCCAATGTTGGAGAAGCGTAACTGAGAAAACGTTCATTTCTCTATGGTTATGTATCACTTTTTATTATTTAACTCCAGTGTAATCTTATCAGTTTATAGCTCACTGATATAAAACGGCATATGACCATATGTAAGGATGCTTACATTCACATAAGTTATCATGATATGACACTCAGGCAACAAATAATCAAAAACATATTATCAAGAATTATGAAAGGCTCACTGTGCCAGGCCGATGGTTTAAGCAATTAAGGGCTCTCTGTCTGTATTTACTGCTTCCATATTTCAGTTAACATACAATGAGGCACATGCATATAATTCTTTAAAATGTGCAGAAAGGTATATGGTCTCATTATACTCTACATATCAACTCACATTGGCTAAGGGATATGAAAAATCAAATGATAAGCTTTTCTCATATTTCATGTGCACAAACACCTTAGGGAGATAGGAAAAATGTGTGAAATTTCTAAAGCCTTAAACATGATCGTTAGCATTCCTCTTTTTGGAAATGCTTTTTTAAAACAACTGACCCAGAAATTAGATCATTTAGCATTTTTACATATAGAAAATAAAAACAAGAATATAAAATTAGGGTAACTGTCTCCGGGAAAGCAGCATTTCTTTATTATGAAAACATCTCGTCATTCATCAGCAATTATTGAATTACGCTTTACTATGTACTAAAATTCTGTGGAGGATGCTGTGAGGTGTGTGAATGTAGCTACACACTCAGATTAGAAGCTCCAGAATATTAAAGCAAATCATGTGTTCATTCAACAAATCTACCGCACATGTACTGAGTGTCAGATTCTGTTCTAGTTGATACAAATAAGAGAATGAAAATTAACCCACCAACATCTACCCCCCCACCCTAAGCCTACAAGAGAAATAGATATAAATGAAACTGTGACTCAGATTTATAATTGCAACAGTGATACATGTCAAGGCATAAAAGGGGAAGGCCCTTATAAACACATGAAGGAGTAGAACCCGATAGTGTCTGAACAGTCAGGAGGGATCCAAATAAGAAAGCAATCTTTGAGCTGAGATGAAGAGTGAGATAGAAGGTAACTGTGAGAAAGGGTTGGGAGGGGCAGCTTGTGGAATGATAATGGGGACAGTTCTGCCAGGAAAAAAAAGGAATGTGCAGAACCCCGAGATGAGAGAAAGGGTAGCTTGTTAAAGGGATTGAAATGTGCTCATGTTTTCAAGCCACAGATCCAGAGGAAAAGCAATGCAAACCCAGTCCAGAGATTTCAAAATGGACTCACCTCTCAAGTACCATAAATTTGGTTTTCATTCCAAGAGGCAAGGAGGACACAACAGGTTATAAAATAGAGGCTTGCATGATCAAATTTATGTTTTAGAGGATTTCTCATATCTAACTCACATCGATAAACCTCAGGGACAGCAGCTTCTTTGGATCTCCTGTGTCTTTGAGAATCTGTTAAAATAGGGGCACCTGGGTCGCTCAGTGGGTTAATGCCTCTGCCTTCAGCTTGGGTCATGATCCCAGGGTCCTGGGATGGAGCCCTGCAACTTGGGCTCTCTGCTCAGCGGGGAGCCTGCTTCCCCTTTTCTCTGCCTGCCTCTCTGCCTACTTGTGATCTCTCTCTCTCTCTCTCTATCAAATAAATAAATAAAATCTAAAAAAAAAAAAAGAATCTGTTAAAGTATTTTAGCTGACAACCAGAAATGTGTACATTTGCACAGACATCCAGAAAAGAAAACAATTTCAGAGTCCACAGGGCTGCTAAAGCCATGGACCTTCATGTTAAAAATTCCTCACTACAGTGAAGTGGCATCTGTAGTTTAGGGGTTATTGGTCAGACCCCTGAACATGAAAGTAAGACCTTACAGAACTGATTTTAAAAAGGAGGCTCACTGGGGCGTCTGGGTGGCTAAGTGGGTTAAGCCTCTGTCTTTGGCTTGGGTCATGATCTCAGGGTCCTGGGATCGAGCCCTGCAACTTGGGCTCTCTGCTCAGCAGGGAGCCTGTCCCTCCCACCACCCCCGCCAGCTTCTCTGCCTACTTGTTATCTCTGTCTGTCAAATAAATAAATAAAATCTTAAAAAATAAAAAAGGAGGCTCTCAAAACCAAATAATGTCTGCTGAGATAAGAAAGAGTCTAAGGGTATTAACGCTACTTTCAGATCTAAGGGCAGAGTCTGAAGGGCTGGTTGGCTTATTGGACCTATTAGTTCATGGATAATGTCTCAAGGAGACCATCCTCTAATAAAATGACTACTGGAATCTATAAGAGGTACTGAGTGCTCAGCAAAGGGTAGCAGAGGTGGAAATGCAGAGGGCAGCGAAAATACAGGGAAATCTGAAAGATCTTGAATACAGAACAACTGTTTAAGGTAAGCTGAAAAGAAAAATTGAAACTGTGAAAAGACATATTTAGCATCATTGACAGTGACAAATACATGGAAGAGGATCAGTTCATAGAATGAAGAAAATGTATTTTACTTTGGATAACTTGAGTCTGAAATCTTTGTGTAAGGTCATGGTAGAAACGAAGAGCAGCTGTTTTCAGTAAGGCAGGATTGCTGCTCAGGAACAATGTCAAGGACAAGGACAGATATCAGACTTATTACGTATGCTTAGTAAAGTGATTAGTAAAGCCGAAATACATAGTTTGTATAGGCAAGGAAAAGAGTACAGGTAAGGAGAAAAAAGAAGGTCAAAGTCGGAATCCATGAAAAGTTAGAAGAAAGCAGACTCAGAGGAAATAAATGGTGCAGTTCAGGTGAGAATAGTTGCAGGAGATCTGAATGTCACAGAAGTCAGCAGTGAAGGGTTTCTAGGAAACTAGGTTTCCATAGTGTCCAACCGTCTAGAAACCTCAATGAGCATGGGCACTAAGGAATTGGGTTACCAGTACATAATTGGGACTTTTAAAGAAAACCTTCAGTATAATAATGGTGATAGAAATGCTAGAGAATTAAAGAATCAGTAGTTTCAAAATAAATAGTATACAAGATAATGAGTATACACTGCTTTTGAGATTTTTTTTTTAATATGATATGGGAAACACAGGGAGGCATTGTGTGTTTTCCAGAATCAGTGAGATCTCAGTACTTTTTAAGAGCTGAATGAAAATACTGAAAGGAGAGAAAGTATTTTTAAAGCTGAGAGCAAAAGAAAATAATTGAAGGATTAAGATATCAAAAAGCATGAAAGTAAGTGAATGGATCAAGAACGCACAGGGAAACACCAGCAAGAGAAGGAGAAGGTTTAAATGTGTACTATAAACATGCAAATTAAACACACCAAACAGCACTCACCTCGACGATGATGAAGAATGCAGGGAAAACCCTGGGAAAGCCCAGGAAGTCTTTCAGCAAGAATTTTAAGATCAGGTACTACACCCAATAGGCCCTTTTATTTTCTCTAGTTGGTGACCCAATTTACACTATTTTGATCTGTATTGATATATACTAACTTAAATAATGACTGCCTCAGTTTTTATCATTTCTTATCAAAGACCATATAGTAAAATAAAACCCATGCAGGGATAGATAACTAGCGGAGTTCAAAGAATCCATTATAACAGCTGAAGGGGAGAGGGGTGAGTACAGTATGTACCTTTTTAAATCATCCTAGGTATCTTTTATGAAGAGAACCAAAAAGCACACAATGTGGCAGGTCAGGGGCAATTCAAACTTAAGTGAGTCAAAAGAAAATTTTAGGAGCGCCTTTCAAGGCAATACAAATCCCAATAATAAAAGGTTCTTTAAATACATCAAAGGGACTGATTCATTCAGCAAGCATTTATCCACTGCCTATTTCATGAGCATCAATAGGAACAGGAGGTAATCACTGATTTAAAGGGCCCTAAAGAGGGGAAGAATGAAGTGAAGAACAACTGTGAAAATTTGTTCCTTTTTTTTTTTTGAAGAAAATTATCAGAAGATCCCCAACTAAATTTTCTTTAGTGTCACATGATGCATTTTCAAGCTCTTCTATATTGAAATAATTTTAGATTTTTAGAAAAGTTTCAAAGATAGTGTGGAAGGTTCCATATACCTTCACCAACTCACCTAACATTAACGTCTTACATAACCATGAACATTTGTTAAAATCAAGAAATTAACTTTAGTATAATACTATTAAATGAGCTAGAAATTTTATATGATTTCATAAAATTGTACACTATTGTTGTTTTCTTGCTCCTATTTAATAAGTGGGAGAAGTACCCCTCACAGAACAGACACTAAGAACAATCTACATATCCTTGAGGATGACAGCAGATGGCATACGAATGAATATAAACCCTAAGAAATTATCATTTGTATCACACTCTGGAGCAAGAGACTTGTGTATCTCACTTGCATATATTGTGAAGTTATCAAATCTATAATAAAGCATTGTTACCTTTAAACAAAGAAGGAAGAGGCAATAAATATTTCATCAAAAATTAAATTTATTCATTTCACTAAAAGACTCTACTCCTGTCTACCAGTGAATATTATTCAGAATTTCACAAAAGAGAAAAAAAAAAGATAATATTTAAGCCTGCTCTTCTGAATTTGAGCCTCCACATGTGGGCACATGGGATCTCTGTCCAGAGAGTGAGTACTGCCTCAAGTGACAAAGATGATTAAGCCTTAGGGTCTATTATAGAAGAAAATGCTCTGTATCCCTCACTATTGTTTACACACCATCAGACCCCATCTACTATCCTTGTAATGGGCTGACACGAAGATATAGATTTTGTGGAACATTTTTTACACTAATATGGCCAGCCACATCAGTCCTTGGAGTTTGGCTACCCTTCTTTTCATGCATGCACGGCCCAGGTTCTTCTTGCTGTCCTAAGTTTTCTTTGAATCCATTTATATTGTTTGGTACTATATTGTGTGGTTTTTGGTTTTTCATTATTATTTGTTTTGTCTAGTGATTAAAATATTATTGACTGTCTCATTAATCTTGATGATGTCAGGGCCACTGTTGTCCTTTTGTGTTATATTCATGAGCAACAACACATAACATAAAGCAAGAGGTGTAGTGTATGTAATTTATTGTGTTTGAATCTATTTTTTGATCTGCTACTAAGCCATTATGCTAGCATTACATTAGACAACTGTGGTCAATTCCTCTTTATGTTTTCTCATGTGTGGTTGTTTCCTAGCACGTCACTGATATGATATGAAAAATTTTTTGGAACTCCTTGAGAAAAGAAGCCATTTGAAAATTAATCACAATTTTGTGCCTATATTGGAAAATATTCTATTTTTTACAACAATTGTCTTCAAATTTTGTACTTGAGGATCACCTAAGAATTTATAAATTCAAATTCCCAGACTCCACATATATTTGCATATTTAACCAGCTCTTACAATTAGACTACATTTGAGAACTAGTGAACTACTCACAGTTGATATTAGACTGTGAAAGGGTGGTTGTAAAAGATAAAATGGCATTTTTTTTCCAATCTCTGCTAACAAAAACTTAAACAAAAACTGATTTTTAAATCAGAGATAAGCATCTATTTTGAATAAGATCTTCCCCTTTCAAGGATATGACTAAAATCTTCAATCATATTTTTCATTATAATCATTACACTTTCAAAATGAATTCACCCAACAATTTATTTGAAATGCCCTAAATGTTTGTGTAACTCCCTCATGACTTTTTACAAGACATGCTTAAGCCATTATGTGAAAATGAGATTGTGATCAGATAAGGGGAAAATCATTATCTTGTCTTTTCTGCACACATCATTCCAAAATTAGGAAAGTCATGATTAAAATACAATTCTTTGCCCAGTCTTCACATGTCTAAAACAATCCATCAATCAATCAAATGTGAAAACTTTGCTCAACAGGATAATAAACTGTTAGCTATTCAGTGAGGGCTGTACAGACCTATATATATATCATGTTTCTCCTTCCTTTAAATGTGTACATTAAATTCCTACTCTTGGTAATGACTGACTATTGTCTTTCCAATAACAATTACAAATTCTGTCTGAAAAAAAAAAGTCAACTATCTGAAAGTACTAGACAGCACCAAGGGTAGAAACTGAAGGACCTTAAAGGGTGGAATTCAGTGTTTAAGATTCAATTTTTAACTAATTGTTCCTTGGTCTGTATGAACTCAAGTGATACAGTTCATGCAGAAAGAGAGAATATTATTATACTGAAAAACAGAGATAAAGATTCAGGCCACGGTAGAGTGGCTGTAAATTTAGGCAAGAAATCCCCAAATAAAAGATGCCACAGGAGGGAAGCCCAAAGTTCCTACATACAAAATTCACTCAAAATCTTGACTGACTCCTCAACTGCACAGAAGCACAGGAATCCAAGAAGTCCTGAGTAAAGTAATAAATACAAGTCTTAAAAAACAGAGCAGAGATTTCAACAGCTTCTCAGTTCCAGTAACGGTACATTTTGAAGTTCAAGCACAAATGATCTGGGTAAAGACCTTGGGATTTCTATTGAAACCATTAAAGAGCCATGCTTTAGAATTAACAGTTATATCACAGTACTAATAGATTAAAAAAACAAACAAACAAACAAACAAAAAACACAAAAACCAACCCCACCCGTCCCTTCCAATGAAATATGCTAAGTGAACAAAGCCTAAAACTAAGCTTCCACATTATCAAGGTCATCTGTCAGTAAGGAAATTCTTCTAGGACAGAAATCAATATTCTTTTAAGAGTAAGACAAAATATCAAGTTCTTTGCAAAATAACATCTACAGTCTCCATTATACAATTAAAAATAATTAAACATGAAACAAGTAATAGAAATGCAGAACCACAGATGATTCTTATGTTAGAAGATAAAGATTTTTAAATAACCATAAAATTATGCTATAGAAACTATAGGAAATGATGGATATAATGAAATAAGAGGTGGGAATTTCAGGCAAGCTATGGAAAATAGAACCAAACAAAATAAGATACCTGTAATTAAAACTACATTGTGTAAAACAAACAGGTAATTGATTAATCAAGACAGAATAACGGTTCAATGAAGTAGAGAGCAATTATTCAACCTAAAAACAAAATAGAAAAATAAAAAACAGAGAGAGAGAATGAGTCCAAATAAACACAACCTCAATAATCTGTAGCAAAAAAAAAAAAAAAAAAAAATTCATTTAACTTATACATGTTAGAAAAGGTTAGCATAGGGGCGCCTGGGTGGCTCAGTGGGTTAAAGCCTCCTCCTTTGGCTCAGGTCATGATCCCGGGGTCCTGGGATCGAGCCCCACGTCGGGCTCTCTGCTCTGCAGGGAGCCTGCTTCCTCCTCTCTCTCTCTGCCTGCCTCTCTGCCTACTTGTGATCTCTCTGTCTGTCAAATAAATAAATAAATAAATAAAATCTGAGAAAAAAAAAAAAAAGAGAAAAGAAAATAATGTTGTAAGATAACCAAAGTTATGCCTCATGGTGTCTGAAGTATCTCTGGCTTTTGGGGAGAAAGAAGTCCTGACTCCCTTTTATGCTTCTACTTCTTACTCATATATGGTCATTAGTTTTGCCACCAGAAGAAACTTCTTTTGGCCCTTTTCATTGAAGATGTTATTGAGGGGGACTTGAAATCCTTTTTTTTTTTTCTTTTGCTTCACTTCAAAAAAGTGTAGGTGCTTAGAGTTACATTATAATAATACAGTAAGTCCTTTATTATTAAAATAATTTGAATAAGAAGTACTTACTAATTTTATTCAAAGTTTATTTAAATGTTTATTTTATAACTGCAAAGAATTTTATATACATATAAGCATATATGTATATTTTATATATATATATTCTCCTCTAGTGATAAGAGTAAATATAACACAGTTTCTGAGAATTTTAATTGCTCTAAATTCATTATTCTGAATATTAAATCTAATGAAGTAATAGATGCAGCTAAACAAGTACAAATTTGTGTTGGGTTTATACGACTTTAATTTGATTTTTTTTCAAAAAGTCATGATATTGGAGTTTTGTACTGAAAGTCACGTGAGTGCTCTGGTTTTACTAGAGAACACAGAAGTTTTCCTAATTTGCTTTTTTAATGCCCAAAGAGGTTTAATATTATGCCAAGGATCCCACAACTATCTAATATAAAAAGGAGAGGTTAATACCAGGACCACAAGAGTTAATCAGTCTTTTTCACCATGGAAATGTCACTCCTTGTTAGGTTTCCATTGGTCAGACTACTTTTCACAGTGAGTGTCAGGTCTCAAATGAGAAATGGCTTACATTTTTGGTTATTCAGTACTTGCTTTTCCAAAGTTTCATTAATTGAAAAAAATCATATGCCTAAAATCAGGTGTTGTTTCCTTAGAGACAAATAACTTTCCCATACAGTGTTTTGTTCATGGTGAAAAAGAAAGTTTACAGTCTTGTATTAATTAAAAAGTGATTTAAAAGATACAATTAGAGTTTATAACAATTCATGAAAGTTCCCAATAAATTGAGATGGACTAAGACAAACATGTAATTTATCACTTAAAAAAAAACAGGGGATGTGTCTATTTGGTGGTACCAGTTAACTGACTGGTCTTCATGCCTTTTAATTTCCCTCATACATAGTCTGAAGATAAGTCCAAGTTTTCTCATGTTAATTTTTTAATTAAAAAATAAAACTCCCATTTGCGAATGAGTAGGTAGGGATGCCTGGGTAGCAGTTGGTTGAGCCTCAGCTCTTTGTTTGGAGCTCAGGTCATGATCTCAAGGTGGTGAAACTGAGCCCCAACATCAGGCTCTGTGCTCAGTGCAGAGTCCCCTAAAGACTCTCCCTCTCCCTTTGTCCCCTCCACCCCTACTAAAAGGTGCACACACACACTCTCTCTTCCCTTTCTTTCAAATAAATAACTGTTTAAAAAAAAAGATAATTTAAAAGTAAATCTAGTGTTTTTTAATGCCATGAAACTCTAAAAATTGGCAAGGAGACATGAAAGTAATTTTGTGCTTTAAAATATTTACAAAGAAAAGCCAAATGAAAACTAAAACTTCATTTAAAAATGAACAGATTTCACTGTTATTTGACATAGATACAGACTTTCTGTGTCTTTATTATTTTATATATTTATCATTCAGCTTAATAGAATAATACTTCAAAAGAAGTATATGACATGGTTCCCATTTGAATTTCACTTTCTTCACTCATTTAATCAAAAATGTTAATTGAATTTTGGTAACATGTCAACAGAACAGTGCTGGATAACATGATCAAAGATGAACTGGATATAAATCTCTACCATCCATTTATTTGGCCTAAAATCTATCTAAATGAGTGCTTTCAAGGGTATGTTTTCAAAAATGAAGTAACCCATACATATCCATACAACACCTGCACCATGAAATCATCACCATACAATAATCGCATCATGAAAACTTGATGTTTTTCAAGTAGAAAGAGTATGATTCCCTCTCTATCCTTAGATGTCCTCCTGGAGTTGTTTATCAGAATAGAGAAAAGTAGTGATTAACAGCACAAATGAATCAGAATTAGGCTTTGCGTTCCCAAAGCTGAATTAATGTCACATCTAAGAACTGTTCAACATGTTGAGTGTGAGATTGCTTTGATAATCTATTATGGTTATGTTTAGCATTGCTCTCTGGCTAGAAAGATAAAATATTTTATAGGATGAAATCCAAATCCTCTTTTCTTAAATTGTCTTATTGCCAATAACAAAATAAACAAAACAAACAAACAAAATTCAATGATTATGCCCTTAGTTTAAAGATATGAAAGCTTATAAACAAAGACTTGATTTATCCACTCACCAGTCATCAGGTCCTGTTCCTAACTACTATGGCTTTTGAACTAGCCCTTTCCTGTATTCTTTTCCTGCATATTCTTGGAGCTCATTCCTTCCCTTCAGGTCTTTTCCTAAATTTAGGACTAAAGAGCCCAACCGGCCAATTCCAGCCTAGGAAGGGGGTGGGGCACTTTCTCTATAAGTCTAGTCATTCTCTGGACACCTGTTGGGAGTCCTACAATTCAACTAACACTATCTACTGGAGATCAAATTCCACAGGTTAAAAGTTGTCTCACAAGACATTCCCCACTTCACTTCAGAGGCGAGTCATAAGTTCTGGTTGTCAATTATGCTTCTGACCAAATGGCTATAGGTAGGAGGTTCAGGAGATTCCCACAGCCCCATCCTTAAAGTCAATTAATTTGTTAGAATGGCTCACAGAACTTACAGAAGTGTTTTACTTAGTACATCATTGGCTTATTATTAAAGGATATAACTCAGGAACAGCCAGATGGAATACATTCATAGGGCAAGACATGGGGAAAGGGCGTGGAGCTTCCATGCTCTTTTGTCCTGCCACTCTCTGAATCTCCACATGTCCCCAACCCGAAAGCTCTCCAAACTTTCTCCATGTGGAATGTGTAGTTATATGGAGGCTTCCTTCATTACATGGGCCTGACTGATTAAACCACTGGCCATTGGTGATTGAATTCAATCTCTAGTCCTTCTCTCTTCCCCAATTGTCAGGGGGATAGGATTGAAGATTCCAACCCTTAATCACGTAGTTGGCTCCACTGCTAACTACCCCTCATCTTAAGGTGAGTTCCAGAATTCACCTCATTAACGTAATAAATGATACTTTTATAGCATTTATCAGTTAAGAAATTTCAAGGGGTTTTAGAAGCTCTGTGCCAGAAACAGTGACAAACACTATATATATATATATATATATATATATTTTTTTTTTTTTTTTAAGATTTTATTTATTTATTTGAGAGAGAGAGAGACAGCGGAGAGGTAACACAAGCAGGGGGAGTGAGAGAGGGAAAAGCAGGCTTCCCACTGAGCAGGGAGCCTGATGTGGGGCTCAATCTCAGGACCCTGGGATCATGACTTGCGCCAAAGGCAGACACTTAATGACTGAGCCACCCAGGCACCCCTATATTTCTTATTATAAATCACAATATGACACCTCCTCAGACAGACTTTCCCTAACAACCCTATTTAAAATTATAACTATCTATTCTGAACTCTCTAATACTTCCCCTAGCTTTCCCTCCACCTTTTTATAGCATCTGACATACGGTATAATTACTAGTTTATTAATCTATAATATGTCTGCACATTTGGAATGTAGACTCGAAGGAACTTTGGTCTCTTCTGTTCACTGCTACATCTTAGCCACTAATGATGCCAGACACATAGTTCACATCACATAAACATCTCTTAAGCAAGTGAACAAATCGTGTAACTTCAATAAATATTCAAAGATAATTTGAGGTCAAGACTTTGACTTAATTAACCTTAATACACAATTTATTTTAAGCCCCTCTTCATCCATGCATAATTATATTTTTTTAATTAACAAAGCATATGAAAACTGGAGGAAATAAAATTTTCACATATTATAAAAACAGATTTCATTTGAGGATAAAAAGTAATTTACCACATAACTATATTTTTAAATGTTATACACAGATGACCTCTAGACAATGAAATCAAACACATTTATATTGAATTTCAATAGAATATAGGCCATATTACATTAATATGAGAAAATGTAGCTAACTTATATATTGAATAGGAAAATTAGCTAATTATTAATATTTAGGTAATTAGTGGAAAGCAAATGAAATATAATTAACTACCTTATGTAATATAAGAAAATAAAGCACAGGGAAGAATTTTTTTATCTAAATATGAATAAACATAAGGTATTATTTACATAGATCCTATCAATATACTTTATACTTAAGGGTTCTTGATCAGGACTATAAAACATATTTTTCTTGTTTTATGCCCTAAAGGCATATTGTTTTCTGAGATATGAGCTAGACAAAATTTTAGTAAAATACAACTGTTAAAAATTATGTTGAGTCTATTCAAAATTATTTTTTGTTGTATAGCAAATGCTTCAAATTATGAATTCAAGTACTTTTTGTCGTAAGTATTAAGAAGAAAAATATCTATTTGTAGAAAAGTTATGAGAAACTTAGAAAGAGACAAAAGGCATTACTGGGGGTCCTTTAGATGCTGTTTTGCACTGCACTTCTTGCTACTGACTAGGCTATTTTATAATTCTGTAAAGAGAGATGTACACTTACAGATTCTATCTAATGAAAAATGCAAATTTTTTTACTCCCAAAATAATCCCAAAGTTTGCTATTACAACTCTGTAGGACATTAGCCAGTGTTGCATCTAACTCATCAAAGTTAACATTTCTTTACTAATTGCTTATAAATATTCAGCTCCTCAAATGCATTTTGAACTGATTTTAACATCTATCTTAGTGGTTCCCTTATTAATTAATGAGTTGAATAACATTTTGACATATGTTCATTTTATGTTTTCCTGAGAATCTTGTTTTTCCCCTTTTCTCCCTGTGGAATGTATATTTGTTGATAACAGTCATTTATCAACAATGACAAATACATGTATGCCTACACACATAGTTGTATAACTGATATGCCATTAATGATACTTATTTAACCATTAATGATACTTTGATCTATTCGGACACCCATAAGTCAGAATACCATTGTCCAACTTAGTAAACTAAGTAAACTCCCAACAGTTTACTGTTGTAAACTAAGTTTTACTTAGTTTTATGGTTACTTAGTAAACTAAGTAAACCTAGTATAACTCCCAACAGTTGGGGTTTAAGTCCTAACTATTTGGCTTACCAGCTGGGTAGCCATGGGGTAGCCCTTTAAATCTCCAAATTCAAGTTGTTCCCTAAAAAAAAAGAATAAATCTTGTACCTATCATAAAGTGATATTGTGAGGAAAAGAAAGTTAATGTAAAAGTATAAGGTGCCAAAAATATAAAAAAGAGCATAAAGAATTAGCTGTTATTTGAATATAATAAGTTCTTTAAAAACTTTCAAATTGGGCACCTGGGCAGCTCAGTGGGTTAAAGCCTCCGCCTTCAGCTTGGGTCATGATCCCAGGGTCCTGGTTCCAGCCCCGCATCAGACTCTCTGCTCAGCAGGGAGCCTACTTCCCCTCCTCTCTCTGTGCCTACTTGTGATCTCTGTCAAATAAATAAATAAAATCCTTTAAAAAAAAAGAAAAAAAGGCTTTTAAATTATTCATAATGATAGTAATAATAATAAAGTAACGATAACGACTAATATATATTGACATAGGCACCTAGTATTGTTGTAAGCACTTTACATATTCAGGCTTTTAACCAATTTAGTTCTTAACAACTAAATTAACCAATTTAATTCAATTTACAGATGAGACAAACAAGATACAGAGAGAATGAAAATATATCTCACCCTGATGTAGCGTATTTGGCTCTGTGGAATATAGATTTTTTCTTAATTCTATGATACCTCAGTATTACATACATTACAGATTCTCAAAAATATTTCTTAAAACCTATGATGATGATATAATATTTAATTAAATACAGTGTTTTAAAATATCAGTGAATATTCTCTTTCCTTGCATGAAATTTGTTTCATCATAAGATTTGATTCTTAATTCTGAAGGCAGTTGCCACAATCTTGACAACTCCTTTTCAGTTTTTATTTTTGTTAGACTATACCCTCATGGATGATTAAAATTATTAGATATTCACATAAACCTGATTTTTACTTCAATAGATGTCATAGTTAGGTTTTCAGTTATACAATATGATTAAGTTCTAGAAATGCACTGCACGTTATGCCTATAGGCAACAATATTGTATTATGTACACTTAAATACTTCTTTTTTTTTAAGATTTTATTTATTTATTTGACAGACAGAGATCACAAGTTGGCAGAGAGGCAGGCAGAGAGAGAGGAAAGGAAGCAGGCTCCCTGCTGAGCAGAGAGCCCGATGTGGGACTCGATCCCAGGACCCTGGGATCATGATCTGAGCCGAAGGCAGAGGTTTTAACCCACTGAGCCACCCAGGTGCCCCTACACTTAAACATTTCTTAAGAGGTTAGAACTATGTTAATGAAAAATAATTTAGAAAAGGAAAAAAATGAGGTTAGAACTCATGTTAAGTGTTCTTAAAGCAGTATTTAAAAAACCAAAACAAAACTGTGTGATATGTAACTTTTTATGCCTGGCTTCTTTCACTTGGTATGTTTCCAAGAACCATTCACATTGTGACATACATCAGTATCGCATTGGATGGACATCTCACAGTTGGTTTATGTGCTCATTCATTGGCAAACATTTATATTGTTCCCATCTCTTAGTTATGAAAAGTGCTGCTATGAACATGTTTATGTACTGGCTTGAGTATCTGTTGTCAGTGTATGCCTAGGAATGGAATTATTGGGTTATATAGCAATTCTATGTTTAACTTTTTGAGGAACCACTGAACTGTCCATGAAATACTCAGAGTTGGTAAATCCACACAGACAGAAGGGAGACTGATAGTTGCCAGATGCTAGGGAGATGGAGGAATGGGCAACAAATTCTTAATGGGTGTAGGGTTTTATTTAGGAATGATGATCTTGATGAAGTCCCAAAAGTTCACTTTTGCTTTTGTTTCCTTTGCCTTTGGAGATATATCTTGAAAGAAGTTGTGATGGCTGATATCAAAGAGGTTACTGCCTATGTTCTCCTCTAGGATTCTGACAGATTCCTGTCTCA
>PISX010026271.1:0-24868 GCA_004024625.1 Mellivora capensis | reverse complement strand
CATGTCCTCCGTGTTATTTGTTATGCTCCACAAATAAGTGAAACCATATGATAATTGACTCTCTCTGCTTGACTTATTTCACTCAGCATAATCTCTTCCAGTCCCGTCCATGTTGCTACAAAAGTCGGGTATTCATCCTTTCTGATGGAGGCATAATACTCCATAGTGTATATGGACCACATCTTCCTTATCCATTCGTTTGGTCATTTCTTTACTCAACAATAAAGGCACATCATTTCCATGCCTGACTCTCTGCCAGGCGCTGGAGGCTCAGAGTAAATAAAACAGGGTCTATTCTTCCTTGAAGGTATCATGGGATTATGAAGAAACCAGGAAAGACTTGCAAAAATCAGCCTGCTGATGTTACGCATTCTAAGCAAACACCGAAAATTAATTCCATTCATAGCACAACCCCAGACCAGAGACCTGCTCAATAAGAATTTGTGGAAAGGGGGCAGGGGATGGAATTAATGGCCACTTCATTGGCAACTTTAGAGGCTATTTCAAGGAATTGAAGTCTTTGACAAAAAGGGACAATCAAAGAGAAAAAATACTGGCATTTTGGTCATCGTCAAATACCCAGTTATCTGGAATCATAAAACATAGAGAAAACCTGCTTTGAACAAACTTACCAAGTTCACCTCCCTCATGGGAGCACTTAAAAGGTCCCCCGTGGTGCCCCCGGCAGCCATACCCTCTTTCAGTTCCTACAGATGCCCTCCTTGTGGGCTCTGCCAATCATCTCAGTCACCAATGTGTCTTCCTTAATCTGAGCTGTAACTTGATATGTCAGGAGTGTGAAGAACAATTATCCACTTGAGTATTACATAACTTCAGAAGTCTCTTGAGATGAAATGTATGCAAATGATAGTGTCTATTATTGGTCTGATAACCATTCTTTAATTCCAACTTAAAAGAGAAGAGATTTCCAGACATCGTGATGCATTTGATCCAATGAAACATTCAAATAACTTTATATCACTTGAGTGGTAATTTATCTTCTCTGCCTGGAGCAGAAAGAGGTTTCAGTTCAGTAAGAATGAATTTATGTCATTTCTCCCAAGTTGGTTTCTTTCAGTTGGAGCACAGCTATTCAAATCTGTGCAGTCTTTTTAGCGTGGACTTGCTCTGGGCATGAAGCTATTCAAAAGATCCTGAGATGAAGGTTGCCACCTACCCTGATAATTTTTGTGTCCAGGTTAGAAGTCACAGTTCACAAGAAAGGAAGCCATTCCTTGATCAGGGATACGCAGCGAGAGAAAACAATGAGAGGGAGAAAGGAGAGACAAACAGGAGACCGCTGGGACAGATGATGGGGGCGCCGAAGAGCACAAGCCATAAGTTGACAGGCCATGCTGTGCTTTTGGAAGATGGAACCCTCCCTGTTAAAGCCACCACGTAGGCATCTTCCATTCCTCATCACATTCCCCTGGATATCTCTGCTCTTCCCTGCCTTGCTTTCGACCACAATGCCTCCCAGAATCTGAGCCTCTATCAAAGCCAGTCCAGAGAAGGCTGGAGTCACATGTCACCTGGTGAGATAATGCCTGTTTTATTTGAATACGGAGGAAACTGTGTTAATAAATGCCCATGACATTTAATGATGTGCCTTTCATTTTGAACACATCATTGCTCGATATTGAATCCATCCATTTTGATAATAAACACCAGGGCCACGGAACTCTCGCTTTTCACCCGCAAAATAAATAAATAATAGGGACTTGCTCTGTGTGCTGGGAATGAGGGAGGATTGCAACTCCCCTGCATGCGTTTGCATCTTATGAACTCTATTCAGCTGCATGGCCTCCCATTCGTCTCTCTGGAAATCCAATTTCCCTCTTGCAGCTTCGTCTGCCAGTTTTCTAATTTTCACATCAAACTGCATATTACTCATTGTCAGGCTGGTTGTTCTGGAAGAATCGTTAGAGTCTTAAACCCTTTACCAGCATTTTCAGTCCTGCCGCAGACGGTTGCCAGGCATCATGTTTTCCAAAAGAGCACTAACCACCTGCAAAGAGCTCAAAATTTCAAACCTGCATTATCTTGGCCCAGGCCAGGGCCAGTGAGAATAATACTCTCTGAAAGTTAAATCCAAATTCTTTAATACAGCAAAACAGCCCCTCGCAGTGTACCCAGGAATGTGTGATTCATTTTTCCATCCAGCACTTAGCACTCAATAGACCGTTAATAAATCACTGATTTAAAAAAATGAATAACAACTAAATGAATGGTATGTTTGTTTGTTTTTTTAAGATTGTATTCATTTATTTGACAGAGAGACACAGAGAGTGAGGGAGCACAAGCAGGGGGAGTGGGAGAGGGAGAGGGAGAAGCAGGCTCCCCGCTGAGCAGGAAGCCTGGGCTCCATCCCAGGACCCCGGGATCACGACCTGAGCCGAAGGCAGATGCTTAACAGCTGGATGGTGTATTTTATACAAACGCACTTCGACAAGATTACATAGATATATGTTACACACATACCAAATCAAACTTTATTACCTCTAGTACAAGTTAATCTTTATCTAGTGTATTTATGCTAACAAAAATAAACTTTCTCTTTATTTTAAAAGGATCACTAATTATACTTTAAATGGTAGCTTTAATTAGGATATAATTAATTTTAATTTGTCATGAACTAATCCTTAACAACTTACCAGCTCGGACCCTCCCCAGTTCTGTAGCTTCCAAATCTGTGCATTTGGTTCTAGGGTTCTGTTCATCCCATTTCCAAATTCTCAGGCTGATGGAAGGGTCTAACACATTTCCTTTTTAGGGCTGGGGTCCATCATGGAAAAAGATATCTCAGGCTCACTGCAACCAGAATAAAGAGGTTTGACTGGAAATCCAACTCCCTGGGGGTCATTTGGATACTTTCATGGTCTCCAAATGTGTGCCATTACTGCCACATTCAGAGGATGAGCAGGCACCCAGAGGAAACCGCCTTTCTAGAAACCCTGTTCCATGGACATCTCTCCTGTTCCTGGAAAATTCCTCCAGGCTCTTGTAGGTGGTTGCCAGGTATAAGCACTAATGGACCAGAGAAAATGTTGACTTCCTCACAGTTTTCCAGGAGATGAACTATGAAACAAGTGCTTTCTTCCTTAACAGAATCAATCCTCAAAAGCCTGAGGTTCATAACAGGTAAATGCAATTCCTGACCCTGAATGCTATACTGGAGGGGGAAAAGACGCTACAAAGGAAATCCACTGATGTCCTGATATGAACTAAAGTTGAAATTTGTTAGGAAAAGAGAAAATCCTAATTCTTAGGAAGACTGTACATGTATATGAAATATTCTAATGCCCAGAACTTTGATATATATTGATTAAATAGATTTAGCCCAAGGGCCACAGTATGCTGACCCCTGAACCAGATAATTGGGTGTATGGGATCTGGCTTTCTCCCATTCAGTTGGGGTCCCCTGGAGGGAAGTGTCCCTGCTAAGCACCTGCGGCAGACTTCACCTGTAACCCCTGCCACTCTGGACCTCCCTCAGCACTATCCATCCACAGTGATCGACATCAGTAATCTCCACTCCCTTCAGGAGAAATCACAGTGGGAAGTCCTCTAGTTCACAGGCTTCTGCAAGTCAGCCTAGAAAACACAGATGACAATCTCTACATTCATGTGGGAGACAGAAAGGGATATCATTACAAATGCCAGTCAGGAAAGGAAAGGGGGGAAGTTGCCCCTCCATGCACACACAGGAGAAGCCCGCTCCTCAGAAATCACAATCCAAAACTGCACAATGAATGTTTTGCTTTATTTAAAGAAAAAAAAAGTAAGTTTCTACTTGGGTCCATTGTCCTATCTGAAAATGACTATATAAGAAAGGTACCACATCAAGAAATGGAGAGTAAGAGAAACAGTGGAGATGGGTAAGGATGGGAAGAAGGGTAGGGAGAGAAGAAACCCAGCTAAAGTTAAAATGCCTTTTGCTGCTGCAAAGTCGTCACTGGATTGTTGCCCTCGCGTGCCCCTGCTGGTACCTTGATGCTCACAGTCATCTGGCTTCTGCCCTGTCTCATTACACTTCTTGCACTGTGTTATGGGTTCCCATGGAGAAAACAATGCACCTGCCCCTCCACAAGCTGTCAGAAGTCCCCAGAGAGGGGCATAGAGTTGGAGCTCAGCCAAACCCCTTGGCTAACACAGAGCCTCCACCTGCCCCAGTCCAGCTGTCTATCCTGTCCCAGAGCACAGAGCACATCCTTAAGCTAATGGTGCTGGCCCAGGGCCCCAGGACCTCTGCTTCTTGAGAGTCAGTTTTATTTGGAAGATAATGAATCCCCAGGCAATGCAAAGAAGCAAACAAGCAAGCAAAGAAACAAACAAAAAGGTTGGAGCATCTAGTGTGGCTGAATTTGGGGTGGTGCTGGGGTAGGTGAAAGCATCCAGGTGGAGGTTAGACACTTGGCAGTTCCCTCTGATCACATCCTCTCACTCATTCTTGCCTTTGTCTTTTGGATTCTACCCAGGAAAATTGAAAGAGCACCTAATGTGGGCTTGGCAGACACAGAGGTGAATAGGACAGGTGCGGCCCTTCCCTGTGGAGCCTATCTTCAGTGTGGGATCTAAACAATAAACAAGCAGTGTGTCAGACAGAGCCGTGGTTCCCAAACCGAGTGAACATCTGGGGGGCTTGTTATAGTCCAGGTTTCGGGGCCAACCCCAGAGTGTCTGATTCAGGAGGTATGAGGGGGGCCTGCGAATCTGCATTTCTAACAAATGCCCAGGTTTTGTGAATGCTGCCTGAGGACCAGACTTTGAGAACCATCACATTATAGCGTGACTAGTGTCATGCAGGTGAAAGTACAGGGTGTGATGGGAGCATGTAAAGAAGCATCCTATCCAGGCTCAGTCAAGGAAAGCATCAGTGGGCATAAGGCAGGTGAAATGTGCTCCAGGCAGAGAGAAAAGCACATGCAAAAGAGTAACTGGAGCCTTGAAGGGAAGCTAAAATCCATTCACTGTGGCTGTCACGCAGAGGCCACCCGGGGCCATGGTGAGAACCATGTTAGGGAAGCAGTATCTTCTTTGGATTTACCCACATACCTAGTGGAAGCACATTGTAAAACTAGGAAAAGTAAACGTCCATTTCTGTGTAAGCACAGAGGTTTCGTTAATAAATAGATAAATAAATAAATAATAAAAATAAAACGAAAACTCCCCGACTTCGGGCATTGTGCCTGTTTCCTTCCTGAAATTCAAAATGTGGCACCAAATTGCTCTCCCTTTTAAGATGAGACAGACTACTATTTCCCTTCTAACAAACAGAAAGTAATGTTACACCATTTTTGAGGTTGGATCACAAAAAGGATAGCTTCTTCCTAGGTTTCTCTTTCTCTTGAATCACTCACTACAAAGGAAGCCAACTTCCATGTTGTAAGGACCCCACGCAGCCTGTAGAAAGGCCCCATAGCGAGAAACTGAGGCCTCCCACATGCAGCCATCTCCAACTTGCTAACGACATGAGTGGCCACCTTGGAGATGATCCTCTAATTCCAGTCAAACCTTCAGATGATAGCTGCCCTGGCTGACAGCTTGACTACAACTTCATGAAAGAGTCAAGTCAGCACCAAGATACCCCCAAAATCCTGACCCATGCAACTGTTTAGGGGTAATAAATGTTAACTGCCACTTTAAGTCCCTAAGTTTTAGAGTAACATGCAACAACAGATAAACTAATAAAGATAACCTTTGTAGTCATATCAAAAAATATCAAGAATTTAGAAATAAATCTAACAAAACATGTCTAAGAACACTGCAAGGAAAATTAAAATCATTATTAAGAGATATTAAAATATCTAAATGAAAGGAGAGAAGTACATCACATTCATAAATATGAAGACATTACTGTCAAGATGTTGATTCTTCTCAAATTTGTTCATAGATTTAATACAGTTCCAGTTAAGCCCAGCAATGTTTATCACAGAGCTTGATAAGCTGACCATAGTGTTTATATGGAAGAATAAGGCCCAAGAGTCATCAGAACCTTTTTTTTTTTTTTCATCAGAACCTTTTTGAAGAAGCAAAGCAAAGAAAAAGACTTCTCCCAGCATCTATCAAGACTGAATAGGTACCTGGCTTAAAGCCAGTATGATCCGAGAGCATCTCAAGGAATTCCATGCTCTATCTACAGGATGTGAATCTGGAAGGACCTAGGCTTGGTGGCTGGTGGCAGCCATTTTATGACTCTTGAGAACCTGACTGAGAATGCCCTCAACAGGGGAAAATGTGGGCCCAAAAATGAGGGGAAAAAGCAGTCATTTAAAACTGCTCCTAAAGCAGTTCTACCTCTAGATTTTCAGTTATATAAAAAATTCCCTTTTTGGCTTTGGAAGCTTGGATTGTCTTCTAGCAGTTCCAACTGGTAATATTCTGACTGATAGTCTCACCCACTTGTCTCCTTGTCAAACAATCTGAAATTCTACCATTCCTTAGCATTGCTAAGGCAGCCATCTTCAAACAACTGTCCGTGGGCCACATCTGGCCCATGGTCTATTTCTGTAGATAAAGCTGCGTTGGAACACAGCCATCCTCATTGATTCACACACTGCACTGTGCTTGTGTGCTAAAATGGCAGACAGTTCACACAGCCCACAAGGTCTCTGATCTTTACTACCTGGTCGTTCTGAAGTCCTGCTCAATACGTTACATCAGAATCATCCTGCCTATTTAAATTTACTCTTCCCAGTCCCACATTCTGAAGAGCTAGGGAGGACTTTAAAATATGGGGGAAGAAAGGTTTCCTGAGGGTGACTGTGGAAACATCTCTCATAATCTTTTCAAATGAGTGTCTGTTCGTGTGGACTAATTCGACAGTTGTCCTTCCTCTCAGGCTGGTCTTCTTTAGACAAAAGTCTTTGACCTGTGTCCCTGGATCCCCACTCATCTTCCACTGCCTGCTCGCCCCCACCCCCAGCCCCCTAGCATCCCCTCCACCCGTCACACACACATTTTCCTAATTGGGAGCTACTGCTCATTTCCCCAGTCTAATGACTGTGGGGCAGTGAAGATCACTAACAGGGCTGAGAAAGCAATTTATCAGCCTTACTGTCTACCCCACTGAGAATTGCCCAGAGCGGTAGAGGAGGCAGCTCCGCACATTGTGTGACTCAGGGATGACCAGACAGAGCTTCAAGATCAAATAGCTCGTTCTCATCCTTTGAGGCAGAACTGCTTTGAGGAGGCCAGCTTCCTGGGTCACTAAGATCCTGAGGTGCCTACATCTGCCCAGTGTATAAATGATGGGTGCTGAGGAAAAGCCCATGGCTAAAGATGCCTTCCTTTTTCCAGAGCAGAGGCAGCTATGCACCCCAGCCATTGCTCCCTCCTCCACCATCCAGCACAGGCTTTTAAATCTGACAGTACCAGGGAATTTCATGTTCTCAAGATGGACTTTTATGTAGAGAAAAGGATATTCAGAAGTTACTTAAGTTTTTGTGAAATAATATTAAATTTGTTCAAGTAAATTGAACCTAATCCTTCCCTAGGCTTTTATGTTCAACTTATAAACTTTATTATTTTTTTTTAATTTTTTTTAAATTTATTAATTTGTCAGAGAGAGGGAGAGAGAGCGAGCACAGGCAGACAGAGTGGCAGGCAGAGGCAGAGGGAGAAGCAGGCTCCCTGCCGAGCAAGGAGCGGGATGTGGGACTCGATCCCAGGACGCTGGGATCATGACCTGAGCCAAAGGCAGCCGCTTAACCAACTGAGCCACCCAGGCGTCCCAACTTTATTATTTTATATATAATTCCAGGAAATCTGAAAATCACCTTTAGGGGCCTTTGGTTAAACCCGATCCCATTTACAAACTGAATTAAGCATCATTCTAAATAGCATTTATATATGTAATATATTCTATTTTGTTAAATTATTCTTTATTTTTGTTAAAGTAACTCATGCACATAATTCAAATAGTACAAATATGCTTGTAACAAAAAAAAATGGTTCCCTTGATCCCCCACCCTCAAACCCCCTCTGCTTTTCCAGAGATCAGCTACTCTTTTTTTTTTTTAAGAAATTTTATTTATTAGAGAGAGAGAAAGAGAGAGAGACTATAGGCAGGGGGAGTGGGAGTGGGAATTCCCCACTGAGCAGGGAACCCGACACGGGACTAGATCCCAGGACCCTGAAATCATGACCTGAGCTGAAGGCAGACGCTTTAACGACTGAGATACCCAGGCACCCCTATTTTTTTTCCTTTTAAGATCAACTACTCTTGACCCCTTCAGCCTTTTGGAATATTTGCCTCTCCATATATCTAAATATATGCATATACTGCTAACTTTTGGTAGCCCAATTTGACCCATTTCTCCTGATCTACAGTAACAGATGAGGACTTTGCTTTCTCATGCCACCTTCCCCTTTGCTTCTCCAAACCACTGTTTCACTACAGTGATATCAAGATCTTTGTTTGAAGCAATTCTCAGGGGTCACATTATTTGTCTATGTAAACATTATTCTAAGCTGAGCTTTGTAGGGCACTACGATTGTTTTCTCATTTTTTGCTTTCCCTGAACTTTACAATTGCTTGCCTTTAAAAAAAAAAATGCTTAGTTTTTTGTTTGTACATTTTGCTAATTCTACCATAATTTCTACAAATATCTCAATACTGTATTTCATAAATTTTATCATGTCAGGTCTAACACTGACTTACTGCCTTTTTTTTCCCCTTTGAAACCTCCCTCCCAAAGAATTTCATTCTCCTTCAACCTGGGTTGGTTTAGGTCTGCCACATACTACCACCCATGACTTCTCTTTACTGTCATCCCAAGAATTCCCTTTGTCTTCTCATGGGTAGGAAGCCTGTGTCCTGGAACTCAAGTCTTCCTCCTCCTTGAAAGAAACAGGATCTCATGTCCTGAACCTCATGTCTCCCTCTATCCCCTATTCTGCTGGAATACATCCTTTACTAGTTTAGCAGATTTGGAAAGAGGGTATGCTGGCCAGTGATGTGCTGATGTCAATTTGTCTACTACTTGGGTCTTAGTGGGTATCTTTCCAGCATGGTGTTCCCAGCATCTCCCTTCACTGCCATCCTGATGATTCCCTCCACTGTGTCTTGTGCTGGACCACAGTTTTCTGTCCCTGTACAAGTTATTATATAAGTTATCTATTATATAGAACACTTCAGAATTATTTCTTCCTATTTAAATCCTAATCATCCTCAAATGTCCAACATTCTAACACAGAGCTGAGTGACCCACTTTCTTACCCTAAATGAAAATCAGAATATAGGAACTCAACATTTCCACTTGTTTTCTGATGGGGTGGACTAATTCCCTTACTTCAATGATCACAGACATCCTCCACTAGCTTCCTAAGAATGTGTGCTTAGGAACTAAATGTGTAGATATTTCTGTGTCTGAAAATATCTCCTTTCTTCCTTCACATTTAATTTTGGTTAATCTTGATAGAAAATTCTAAGTTGGAAATTATTTTGAAGACATTGTTTAGTTGTCTTCTAGCTTCTATTATAGATGTTGCAAAGCTTCATTCCACTTCAGTTATTACTATTATTTCTTGAAACCCTATTTTTTTTAATTTATAGCAGCTATGTATCTGTACAATTCTGATAATCTGTAGTGTTGTGACTCCATGTAGATTATTTTCATTGATCCTGCTGGGAACCTGATGAGCCCTTTTAATCCAGAAACTCCTATCTACAGATCTGGGAAATTTTCTTAATCATTTTTTTGATGGTTAATTCAACTGTTTTTCTTTTCATTTCTTTCCTTCTAGAACTTTTGTTATTTGGATGTTGGTTGTCCTAAATTGTTCCCCTATTGTTTTTCTTTTATCCTTGTTTTCCCCTTCCCCGTTATTTTATCACCTTCACCTTTTGATTTCTCTCATTAGTGCTATCAAGTTTTTCATTTCCAAGAGCTCTCTTTTTTATTCCCTGAATGTTCCTTTTATCCCACCTTGTTCTTTTTTCATGGATGCAGTATCTGTGCTTTTTTCTGATTATTGTAACAATTATGTCTTTGTAAGTTTTTTATCCCTGTGAGTCTCTGCCCCATCCCACTGTCTGGTTTCTTTGTGTTGGTCTCTGTTTTTCATGTTAGAGCCATTTCTCAGATGTCTGCCAAACACTGTCTGTCTGTTCATGTCTAAAAGTGAGTAAGTAAAGAGGAGATTGAGGTCCTGAGCAGATGGGTGAGGACCTGTTGACTCTGAGTTTCCCTTAGGTGGGTTTGTGTGGGCCACACATCAGAAATCCCTGATGCCACCATCCCAAGGTCTTTATTCTTGGATTGGTCAGATTTCCCAGAGTATACATGTCCAATGGGGAGAGGCTTAGCTCTCAGTGGTTCTTGGAGTTGAGTGGGAGAGAAAGACTGGGGTGGGGGTGGGGAGGTGCTATGGGGATCATGTGCATATATTCATTTACTCTTTCTTCAGTACACTCATGGTGTCACCTCCGGCTTGGTGTTCTCCAATCCAGAGTCCCTCTGATTCTTCTCAGAGTAGAAACTCTGTGTGTATTGTGCCAGGGAGAGACGTTTACCTGGAGGCTTGTGATCTCTGACTACTTTCAACCAAGGCTCCTTTTTTGGCCACTACCCCCCATCTTCCTCCCCAGTTTCAGCTCCAAGTCTTTAGAGGGTTCTGTGGTTTAGATCAGGATATTCTTGGCTTTTTTTCATTTCAGGGTTAAGATTCAGATTTCTAGCTTATGCTAAGTAAATTAACAGTCATCTGTCTGCTTTTCAGCTTCCAAAATGTATTACCATTGTTCCTTGCTTTTTCTCCCCATCCTTGTGGGCTTCTATTGAAAAAAAACAAACAAAACAAGCAAACAAACAAACAAAAAAACTTTTGCTATAGTTTTATTAGGACTTCAGAAGAGAAGAAGTTATATAGGGTGTTAGATCCACCATCATTACCATCCTGTAGCCTTTTTAAGTATACCAATTGTCTGGTTTAGCTTATAAAACTAAGTCCTTAACTCTTGTAAAGCTATCAAATTAAGTCTTAATTTTTACATGCTGCAATATTATTTATAAAATAACTTCAACTTAAAATCATAAATTTAAATAAGTTAACTGAAATATACATATTAAATTAGAATTACCACACAGGTCTTTATTCTAATAGGCTAGATTATTTTTAAATTTTGTAAATGATAAAATTTTCACAGATCCCTTAATGCAAAAATATTAATAGTGTATAGTTTTCTTTAAAAATTCTACTGTTAATTATATATCTGAAGTTAAAAGATGCTCATTTTATAATTCTAAACAATTTTGGGATTATATTCTCAAGTACTTTCAGAGTTGGCTTTTTTTCTTTTTTTCTTTTTTTTTTTTTTTTTTTTGCTGTGATTCATTAACCACAGAAGAGGTTCCTTGTGAGATGATGACTGAATTTTTGCCACAGCATTGATGGGATACATAGATTCCCATGTGTCTCTGGCAGGGATCGTTTCTCAATTCTTTCATCTCCTTGGGCAAAATTTGCTGTATCTATCATATTTTTTTAATTTTGCATTTCTTTGGCTTTTAAAAGATTTAAATTGTTTTTATGTGTATCACTAAACACCTTTGAACTGGAAGAAATCCTACAGTCTTTTTGTCTTCACACAATTAGGGCTAAGCCTCTTCTAGGGAGTAAAATGACCTCCAATTACCCCTTTGATCCCCTCATTGGTTGCAGCTTGTTATTCTGTGAACATAATTAAAGGCAAAAACTAGAGGAGCTAAGGCAAAAACGAAGATTCAATATAAAACAGTGTCCGAGAACATGTGATCTCTGTCTCATCCTTTCACATGTAACCCCAGGGGGCTTTATTACCAAATGTAAAATGTACTTAGAGGGGTGTGAATCCACCAGGCTTCCCACTGGAGGATTGAGGGAACACAGGAAGGGAGATAACTGCCTGTCTAATTGCCAGGCTGTGACTCAGTACAGACCAAATGCACTAATGGAGCCAAAAAAGAGGGAAAATGGGCACTACCCCTGATGTCATCTTCAGGGAAGCCCCACAGAAGCTCGATGGAAAATAGCTTTATGAAGGGTCAAAGGTGGTCAGCGATGAGCAAGGTTGGCTATCAAGGCTGATTTTGAATACTGAGAATGTGCTAGTAATGTTTGCTAGAAGATTGAGGCCCCAGTGGGACACTGATACCAACTTTTATATGTACTGCAGAAAAAAAAGATCTGGGAAGACTAGCTTTAGTCTCTCTACGACAAGGTGATTTATGGAGTTGGTCAAAGTTATGACTATGAAACAATCAAACCCACAAACAATTCCATGGAGGGAAACCGATTCTGAGTTAACGGTTTGTCTACTTATGTCCACTCCTCTTCTAATGACCCAACGACTGCCTCAGCACCTTTAATGTATGTCTTCTCTATGTAGTGCTTTTTTTTTTTTCCTCATAATTTTGGTTTATCCCAATTTCATCTGGTTAATGACCCCTCATTTCTTGTGAGATGCATACTTTCAGTCTCAGATCTTCTCCATTTCAACTTTCTAAGGGCAAAAACCTCACTGCCCTTGCTCTTTCCTGTCAGAGCAGAGTCTCTAGCACCACAGAAAATCATGCACCACTGTTTTTAGCCAAGGTTTTATCTGCCTCCACTCCTGGCCCAGTAAGCTGTCACTGGCATGAGAACATGGTACTGAGTTAAAGCATGGTACTAATGTAGGGCTGTTTCTTTTAGAAAAGTGGAAGGATATGATAGAAACCATGATGGCTATTTCTGGTCACTTGGCTTGGAGGCCAAGGAAGGAAAAAAGCCTGCCCTCTCTCCTTTTCATTAAGAAAAGCATTCATAAGACTGAAAGATAAGGTCTGTAGGAGTGTCTGTAGGTGAACCAGAAACAAAGGTTTTCTTTATCTGCTTTTACTTATGCTTAGGGAGAAACATTTAGGGTTCAAGGCTTGGAAAGAGAGATCTTTTGGATTTGAAGACATTTGGCTAATCAGAGGTTTTGCCCAGTGACCTTTCTCCTCCTTGTTGTTGCTCTCATGTTTAAGGGCTTGGGATATTTTCTAGTTAGAATGGCTCTGGGAATCCTATAGGTACAAGGATGGACCAGAGGTCAGAAAGAGGGAGCTTCCTGCTTAAGGCTTGTTCCAATTTTAAAGGAGAAAGAAGGAGCAATGCCTCCAGGTTTCTCTCTAAATTAATTTCACTGAGCTTCCCATGGTGGGATGTAGCAGGATTCAGGCCAGAAGTGTTGTCAGAATTAACAATTAAAATATTTTCTGGTGGGCTTTCTGGAAAGCCAGTAGGTGAACCATGAAGTACATCGTTGTGATTGACATGAACATGAGTTTTGACCAAGATAAATATCACCATAAATCTATGACTAGTGGATCACCCTTTGCTGTTTGAGCTCAAGGATGGCATAATGAGATTGGAATTTGTGTCTCCCCAAGTCTCTGGGCCAAGGCAAAAGAGTGCTCCTGGTGCTGGCTCTTGGCCCAAGGTGGGCACATTGGGCTTCTGGTAAGCTCACTGCAGCTTTTCTTCCCTCCAGCAGATCCTAGTGCTCCCACTGATTGCTCCCAGGGCCTCATTGTTCTTTTACATAGATTTCCTCTATTACAAGGCCAGTGAAGAATAAAGGAGAGGGTCCCTCCCTTCTCTTCCTGCCCACTTTCCAGCCCATTTTCCTGCTATAATCCACAAGAACACAGATAGGGGTACAGAAGCCTTAAAAGACTTAAAGACCTATTAATGATGGATCTTCATTAAGATGGGTCTTCATTAAGAAGCCACTGACCTGGCATCTCTTTATTAATTCACCACATTGCATGGTCTTGGGCATCAGTCCAACCCAGTGATTCCCTCTCACTGGCCATCAGGGAAAGACAACTGCAGTTGAACATAGACCAGTTTGTTCTTCAAGGCTTAGAGACTTTATTTACATCTCAATGATCTCTCCCCAAGAAGAATAATAAAAACAATAATAATTAAAAGGAGGAGAGAGTACTATTTACTGAGGCAGGTGCTGTGCCAAGCTTTGATGTACATATTTTATTTAATCCTCATAATGGCCCAATAAACGAGATATTATCTCCATTTTAAAGAGACACAGAGATGGTAATAAGTTTGCCCAAGGTTACTCAAAAAATAAAGAGTAGAGGCAGAATAGATAGATAAATAAAATAAATAGATAAACCTCAGGTTTAGCTAACTCCAAAATAATTGTATCTTTATAAAAATAATATATTCTTATTAAGATATCTTTGTCCTATGGAAAGGATGAAGAAGACAGTGAAAAATCACATGTAATTTCATTGGTCAGTTATAATCACTATCTATTCATTTTCCTTCCTATGCATCCACATAGACAGATATTAGTTCGTATATCAAATAATTTTTTAGCATCTCTGAGGTCCTGTTGTAGGTCCTGTTCTACATCTTGGGGTATGCAAAGTCTCCCTCCTGGAGGAGCTTATGTTCTAGTGGGGGAATCAGAAAATAAATAAATATATGAATAAATTTATGCTATAATATATGCTAGACGTATGCCATATACAGCTATGCAGGTTGTGCACTGAGACTTCCAGGGGTACAAATCACACTGCAGCTAATGTGAATGACGTTCATAGAAGCTGGACACAACTCCCATACTATACACAATAGATAATAACGGGAGACGGGAATGTTCTGGGCATCATTAAGGAAGAGCAAAGAGGGTGCCATAGGTAGAGAGTAGTGATTGAGAGGGAAAGGGTGGGAAAAAAGGACAGATCCCAGGGCCTTGTGGGCATGGTTAGGGCTTGGGGTTTTATCTAGTATGATGGAAGCCACAGAGAGTTGTAAGCAGGGATGGAGGTCTTAAAAGGACAATTCTGGCTGCTTTGTAGAGAAAACAGGCAGTGAGACCAGATAGAACTAGAAAGACAATGATATTGGTAGCAGAGACCCAGTGAAAGCTGTGTAGTGATGAGAAGGAGTCAGATTCAGGAACTTTTAAGATGTTGCTGGCAGAGCAGATTTTTGGATAGTACCATCAAGATTTGCTGATACTTTGCTGTGGAATGTGAGAGAACACAGGAGTCAAGATGACCTAAATGGGTAGAGGGGGAGCTTTAGGAGTTGTGAGCACTATGGAGCATATGAAGTGGGGAAAGCCACAAGTTCCACTTGGAATAACTAAGTTTCAGATGCCTATTAAGCATGCAAGCAGATATATTTTGAAACTGGAGATATCATTCTGAAATTTACAGTGCGTACATGATGTTTAAAACCATACACCTGAATGAGATTCCCTACAGAAAGTACAGAAAAAAACAAAGAGGCCTGGGAGCTGGACCCTAGAGCAAAGGAACATTAAAAAGTAAGGAAAATTAGGAGAATCTGCAAAATCATCTAAGAGGCCACAGAAGTAAGGGGAAAGTCAGCAGGGTCTCCTGTCCCAGAAGGCAAGTAAGAAAAGTGTTATAAGCCGGTATGATCAGCTGTAACAGGGTGCTGAAAGGTTAAATAGGATGAGGTTAAATAAGACTGAACATTTGATTGACAGTAGCACCAAATTTGGCATTGATGACCCCATGAGAGTAGTTTTGGTGGAACATTAGGAGAACAATACAATCCGAGTGAATTTAAGAAAAGAGTGAGTGGAAAGGAAGTAGAGGCAAATATAAACAACTCTTTCAAAAAGTTTTGCAATGAGAGGAAGCAGAGAGATGACAAGATAATGGGTAGGATATGGGGAAGTCAAGAAAGGTTGTATATTTTATTTTAGCTTTTGGATGAGTAATAGTATGGTAGGTTTTTGAGGTGATGGTTATAATCCAGTAGAGGGAAGGGATAATCATGAAGGAAAGAGGAGATAACAACTGGACCTATGCCCTGGATGATGAATGAATAGAATTTTGTGCACAAGCAGAGTGATAGGTCTTTGCTAGGATAATGGAAATTTATTAATTGTAATAGAAGGGAACATACACAAATTTGTAATAGGCTGAAATTTGTAATTGGGTGTATTATAATGATACTACTTCACAAATAAACTTAGATCATTACCATGGACTTACCATATTTCAGAGAATGCCTCTTCCATAATTTATTTTATCAATCCCCTCTTCCTGGACATGTAGGTAGGTTGTTTCTAATTTTTCACTGTTAGAAATGATGACATGCCTCCTAATCTTCAGTACTCTGTGTGCTGACTGCAGGTCACCCCAAGTCAGTTCTCAATGTATAGCATCCCTGCCCAGGTACAATCCCACCTCTGAGACTGGAACTCTGCTCTACATTCAAGATCCAGTGCATGGATGGCAAGAATCACTTGGTCCCCTACTAATCTTGTCATTTCCATCACCCTCAGCTTCCACCAGCCAGAGGGATGTGCCCGTTCTTGGCAGGTAGGACACAGGAGAGTTGAAACAGACACTGCTTCTCTCCCCTCTGGAATTCACAAGTACTAAAAAAATTTGGAAAGTGCCATGAGGCCATAGCCTCTATCCCCAGAAGTTTTGAAAACATTTTTAGGCCTAGTTGTATTAAATATTTTCCTTTAAGAAACTGAGTTTTAGAGATGGAGTATGTGAGGGCAGGAAAAACCTAATAGCTTGCTCTGAATTTCTCAGCAAAGCAAAAAGACAAGCTAAGAATTCCTCTCCGGCCTGTCTGACTCCAAGCATACCCCTCTCCTCCCTTTTCACTGCATGTGTCTCACAACCTCCCTCTCCCTGCCCCCATCACTAGTCATTCCCAGGCTTCCCCAGACATAACAGCAAAGCAACCTCCCTCCTGGGATCCAAGTCCACTCTGAGCCAAAGCCTCAGGGACTCTTTCAAGTCAAGGACAGAGTCTTTCCAGCTTTATCTCCAATCTTTCCTTCATAAGCTCTGTGAAGCTACACAGGCCATTTCCTAGTCCCCCAATATACCCTCCAATTTCCTGTCTCCTTTCCTTTCTTCATGTCCTTCTTGGTTCCATCTGCTGGGATCCTACACATTCTTTAAGGCCTGATTCATTTGTTACTTCCTCCAAGAAGGTTTTTTCAGTGTCATTAGCCTTCCCCACCTCAGAACTCCTAGAGCACTACATCTGTTCTTGTCTTATGAGCCTTAATACTTACCATCTTGTTTGGTGGTTATTTTTCATATATCTTATCTCTTCTCCCACCAGACTAGAAACTCACAGAAGGAAGGGATCATATCTTAATCACCTAAGTAACTCTTATACACCTGCCCAATATCAGGCACAAAATAAGTCCTTGTCATAGGTTTTTTTTTTTTTTTTTTTTTAAGATTTTTATTTATTTATTTGTCAGAGAGAGAGGGAGAGCAAGCGAGCGAGCGAGCACAGGCAGACAGAGTGGCAGGCCGAGGCAGAGGGAGAAGCAGGCTCCCTGCCGAGCAAGGAGTCCGATGTGGGACTTGATCCCAGGTCTCTGGGATCATGACCTGAGCCGAAGGCAGCTGCTTAACCAACTGAGCCACCCAGGCGTCCCCTTGTCATAGGTTTTAAGGATGGATGAATGGGTGAATGAATTCCCTATCTAATTCTAGCTTGATAACTTTTTTGATTAATGTATTTTGTTTTGGGGCACCTGGGTGGCTCAGTGTGTTAAAGCCTCTGCCTTCAGCTCAGGTCATGATCCCAGGGTCCTGGGATCAAGCCCCGCATCGGGCTCTCTGCTCGGTGGGGAGCCTGCTTCCCCCTCTCTCTCTCTGTCTGCCTCTCTGCCTAATTGTGATCTCTCTGTGTCAAATAAATAAATAAAATCTTTTTTAAAAATGTATTTTGTTTTACTTAAATTCTAGAACCTGTCCTTACTGGTTATACAGAGCTATCCCTAAGTGCCTGGAAATTCTTCATACAATGTCCCTCTTCCATTTCTGTTGCTGTTAGCAGCCCTTTTCCTCCAGTCCACCCCCATCCTATCCTCTTAACGTTCTGACTCTAGGTTTCCCACAATTATCTCACTCAAACATTCCTAGCTGAGAAGTCAGGTAATAGGTACTTAAAATATAGTCTTTGCCAGAGGGATCTGAATTTTAATAGGACACTCCAAAGGCAGAAAGTATATAGGTTTCTAGTAATGAAATTTTAGACACCATGATGGAGATGGGGGAGAAAGCCTGTCTAATTGCCTGCTTCCTGGCTGGTAAGAGTGGCCCTGTGGCCAGACTCCCTGTGCCATAACATGGCATAATGTCTCTGCAGATAGATACCTTTGGCCATGCCATGGACCTCAGCTGGCATCACCTTAGAGCTGCATAGTCACAGCCCCCAAAAGCAGTACCCTCGAGAGTTAAAGAACACTAGTTTGGTTCAGTCCCTGCTCTAACTGGATATCTAGAAGCCAAGAGCAGGGTTAGGGACCATTTCCAGAGACCTAGTAGATAGGGCAGGCAGACACCCATCTGCCCTCTGGACCCTGTCCCCAGAAGTAGGACCTTCAAGGGTCCTAGTTGAGTTTCCTGAGTTTGAGAGTGAGCAGGAAAAACAAGCTAGGAGACATGAGTTGCTGCTATCCTTAGCAACTGAGCCCCAGCCTATCTCTCGGGAAGAAGCACCGCTTGCCTGAGCCAGCCTGGTCTTCCCTAGCATCACACTCTGGCAGTCAGGGTCCATCTTCTGAGCACCTGCTCTGCACTGATTTTTGGGTTCAGTAAGGCTTTAGGGGCTTCTTCACTTCAAGAAGGGCAGTAAGTGCTAATGAACAGAATGCATGGGGCTGGATTCTAAATCTGATTCCATCATTACTAGCTAGGTGACCTTGAACAAAATGTCCAACTTTCACTAGCCTTCACTTGCTATAAAATTATCCTAAAACAGTACTTACTTCACTGACTTAAGAAATGTAAGGCACTGGGGCGCCTGGGTGGCTCAGTGGATTAAAGCCTCTGTCTTCAGCCCAGGTCATGATCCCAGGGTCCTGGGATCGAGCGCCACATCCAGCTCTCTGCTCAGCGCTGAGCCTGCTTCCCCCCTCTCACTCTGCCTGCCTCTCTGCCTACTTGTGATCTCTCTCTGTCAAATAAATAAATAAAATCTTAAAAAAAAAAAAAAAGAAATGTAAGGCACACAGTACAGTGCCTGAATTCATAATAGGAGTTTAAGCAATGTCAGCAGTTTTTAAGGAAATTACAGTCTGGCTCTGGGGATATTGAAAATGATACTTAGGCAACAGACACAGGGGAGAGAAGTAACATTCTTAACACTCATATACAACCACTACCATACCACTTTTGGATCTGTACCCCTACCATTGTCTGTGAGAGCAGACACCAGCCACTGATGGCTGCTGTTCTTCTGTCCTGGAATTTAAGACCCTCCAAAGCAAGTTCTGATCTTGCCTTCAGTCTTCATCTCTCAACTCTCTTCCAGCAACAGACACCTGGCCACACCTAACCACTCCTCCACTGTTATCTATCCTGTCCCTGAGTTCTTGCCTGTCAATGTTGCCACTAGCTCCAACGTCTTCCACATCAATCAAGCCCTAAATCCTAAAGCCACCCCCTCCAGGAAGTCTCCCCAACTTCCTAAGTGGAATATGACTTGTCTACCTTTTAGCTTCTACAGCACATTTAAGGTTAGTGAATCCAGAAGGCTCCCTATTTTGTCAAGATTTCTTTTAAAGAATAAGTACATGGAAGGCCTAACAAATTTTCTACCAAGATTAGAATACTCTGAATATAATGATATACTAACAAGGGACACAGGACACAATTAAGCCTCCCCTGCTTAGTCATCAGACTCTGGGCCACATGCTTTGCTCCCAACAGCAGGCGCAAGCCTTCAGTGACTACATCCAAGCCACCTATGGCTTTTCTTGTTCCTTCCCAGTCCTTGGGGGAAGCAGAGATCCTTCTATCTAAACCTTAGATCACTTTCTTCGCTTGGCAGCCTGGATATATCCCGGCTGTTGTCACATCCACCAGCTGCTCCTCTCACTTTCCTGCTTTACTTTTCTGGCTGTAAAGCTGCTCCCAATACCTGCGTCATTTGCTGTCCACACCAGTCTCCATGCTCCTCAGATTTTTTAAACATATTCCTCTGTCTCTGATACTTAGTCAACCCCAGAACCAGACATCCCTGGGCACCGCTCAGATCAAGCACTGCATCCAGGCTACGGTCATCCCTGCAAAGCTCTCTGCCTTCGGCTTTTGTCAAAGGAAGCACAGGCAACTTATCTCGATGGGTCCCGTGGCAGCATTATTGAGGGCCTTGTCCCTACATCACTGCATATCTCCTATAAGAGCCCACATGAGATATTTCTTTAGGATTTACTGCTAAGAAAAGCTCTTCTGTCTTCCCTGAGGAACTTTCCATAATTCTCTCTGATCATAAAGATTATGTAACAGTTCATGCCCCAGTTTTGGTTTTTAGCTACCAGGAGCTTGGCAGCAGATTTGAGGCCCTGCTGAAGGAACTTGGCTTTCTGTACAATTCCAGGGCTCCTCCCTCTAGGGTTACCTCTTGATGTCTAGAATGGTTCAGCCTGTTCTGCTTGAGTTCTTTGATTATTTTACTTTGAGCTTCCTTGGGTGCAGGTTCCATCTGTTCTCTCCATCACTGGCAGGTTTTTAGCCATCCCAATAGAATGGTACCCCACACAAAGTTTTCCCATCTTCTCTACCTCCTTGCTCCTGGACCTTTTTGTTCTTAAGTTCTGTTCTTCTGGAAGGCAGTGTTGGAGTTCAGGGAGTTCTAGTATTTCAAGTAAAAATAAAAAGAGAGAATTGAAAAGTTAGTTGCCTTTCCTCCTTTTAAAAGAAAAATCAGTTTTATTTTTATCAAATGTATACCTGACCATAGTTTAGAGGCAATAGGTCTGCCTGTTGTTTAAAAATAAATAAATAAAAATAAAGCCAGCAATTATCTACTTCATATACTTTCCCCAAAGGCAATTATCTTTACCTCTTTTAATGGATTCTTTTGGTATTCCTTTAGATAATGTGCTTATAGATTATTTATACCATTTATATTATGCTATTTCTTTGGTTTTCATTTCTAGGTATTGGCTTGCCACTGAGGAAGATGAGGATATAAATCTCACTGGCCACCACCACTACCACCAGCTCTCAGAAACCGACAGGAAATTTCGTGCCCCCCCCCACCCCACTATTCCAAGTCCTATTGTGATTTTAATTAGATCAATTTCAGTTACATTATTATGATTATAAAAGCCTGTAGCTGAGCCATGTAATACACAAAAATTACTTTTCCTTTCCAGCACAACTTTTTATTTTTCCTGAATTTAATATATGTATTGTTTTACATTTGCTTGCTTTTTATGTACTTGATACTAATTCAACCCAAATCTGCCCTCCAGTTGTGTATCTCTCCTCAATACCTTCAAGCACCTTAAGGATCCTATTGTTTTCATCTTCTGAATGAAACCTCTCCCAGAGTCTTTTGAACTGCTGGAATCTAGATGGTCTTATCTCAAGATCTATGTAGCAGCAGTAGAAAGCCATAATAGCAAAGGGAAGAAACTGATATTTGAACTTGGTAAGAGCCATGGTGGAAGGGTCAGCCAAAGAGAATCATGGCATTAGATGAAAGACAAGCTTCTGACCAACTGAGGTCCAGTAGAGAGGAAGCATGGGGAATAAATATTATCACCTCAGTTTCTTCCTGCTGATCTCTTGCCAGCATCTCTAGTGGTCAAACCCACTTATAAATCCCCCAGCAAGAGAGCCCAGGTAATGTAGTGTGGTAATGTAGATCAGTTTCCTGGGGCACCAAGAACAGATGAATAATAGAACTGAAGAAGCAAACTAAGAATATCTAGCAAGCCATATCTTTCTATTTTGGTTTACTCTGTTATTTTGGTAGACCCCATTCTCCAGTAACTTGATGAGAAAGGGCACATGAGAGAGAATTACTTAGGTGTTTATAAATCTTGAAAATACCTTTTTGTCTCAAGCTAAACTGATAGTTTGGCTAGATATAGAATTCAAGGTTGAAAATAATTTTGCCTCTCTATTCTCTTGTCCTCTAGATTTCATCATTGTTGTCAAGAAGTTTCCTGCCAGTCTAAGAGTTTATTCTTTATATAAAATCTGGAAGCTTTAGAGTGCCTGGGCAGCTCAGTCCATTAAGTGTCTGCCTCCAGCTCAGTTCATGATCCCAGGGTCCTGGGATTGACCCCCATGTTGGGCTTCCTGCTCATTGGGGAGTCTGTTTCTCTCTTTCCTTCTGCCCTCCCTGACACTTGTGTGCCAATGCTCTCTCTCTCAAATAAATAAATAAAATATTTTTTTAAAAAGTCTGGAAGCTTTCATGAACTCTTAGTTTTTCTACCTACATCCTGAAATTCCAAAATGACGACTTTTGTATGGCTCTTTTTTCATTATTGAATGCTGAACTTAGTTGATCTTTCCCCTTTAGAATTTCTCTAAGTTTGGGGGAATTCCTTGAATTATTCTCTTCATGATTTCTTCACTGTTTTCTCTTTCTGGAACCCCAATAATTTGTATCTTTAACCTCCAGGACTAGTTCTTTATCTTTTTGTTTGCCTTTTCTTTTAGCTTTTACATTGTTTTGGTTTTTAGAGATTCACTTAACTTTATACCAATTTTCAAGTACTCAGATTCTTTGAATGTTTCTTTTTGTAGTGTCTTGTTCTTGTTTTCCTGAAGCTCTTAATGGTAGGTAGGTTTAAAGGGTTTTTTGTTTTTAAGTTTCTCTAAGTACAATTAATTTTCTCGAACTACTTTTCTTGTTTGTTTTGTTTCGTCTATGATTTTCATATTAGATGCTCTAGTGATCCCTCACACACATACAGGTGAGATAGAAGCTCAGTGCACCTCGGAAGGGATTGGCAACTCTGAACTTTTCTGTCGGGTAAATGTCTTGGCCATTTTGTTGGGGACTTTTCCATTGTCAGAATCTTTAGATGTTTTCTTTTAGGCTAGATTCCATTCTCCTGCCTATAGACTATAAGCTTAGTTGCCAGTACATTGAAAACTAAGTAAGGGAAGAAAGCAGAGTCTCAGTTAATCTGTGATCCTTCATTTAATATTCTTGTTTCCAACATGGTTGTAGTCTCAGTTGTGCCTGTCATTCTCTAGCCCAGTTCTCTGTCTTATATTTTGCAGAAATCATACTTTCAGTCTTCTCTTGGGGCAAAAAAAAATGCAGTCCTCCTGATACAAGGGATTGGAAAGGGTGTCCTTAAATAATCTTTGAACAATTTTCCCATTTCCAGTTCTGTCTTCACCCCCACTTCCAGACAAATGGAATCACTAATTCTGAAGCCTTTGGGGGAAAATGCTAGTGTGTCCACTGAATTGTTTCTTCATTTGTATTTAAATAATCTTTCAACAACTTTTTTATTTTCAACCCTACCCTCATGCCCATTTTTAGATGTATATGGAATCACTAATTCCTGAGCCTTGCAGGGACAGGAAGGTTCTGTGTGTTTAAGTGGCATTATTCCGTGACTTTCTGCCACTGCCAGCTTAGGACTCAACTTCTTCAAGTCTATCAAATCTTTTTCCATTTTATGGCTGTCCAGCTTTCATTTTTAAAATACTGTCTTCTCTCTCATTTCTAGGTCTTTGTATTTTTATATTATTAAAAATCACTTTATTATAACTTTACTAAGTAAGCTTAGGAATAGGGAAGAGAATAAATGCATGTACTAATTTCTCCCATCTTCATGTGGGAATCAAGCAACTATTTCCCCAATCCAACCCTCTACCCCACTCCCCGGCCCTCAACTTTATTGTGCTATAACTGACAATGAAAATTGTAAGATAATTAATATGTTCATCCTGTGATTTGATATACATATGTATTGTGAGTAGATCCTTACCATTTACTTAATTAACTCATCCATCACCTCACATATTTATCTTTCTATTTTCTATTTTTTGGTTGAGGACACTTAAGTTCTGTTCTCTTAACATATTTCCATGATTTAACACATTTTTAGAATTATGATCACCACATTTTATATTAGATCCTTAAAACTTATTCATCTTGTAGCTAAAGCTTTTAACCTTTTAACCAACCTTTCCCTATTTCCCCCACACCCAAGCTATCACTCTGTTTCTAGGAGTTTGACTCTTTAAAATTTATTTCACATATAAGTGATACCATGCAGTATCTACCTGGTTTATTTAACTTGGGGTAATGCTTTTCAGTTTCATCTATATTTTTGCAAATGGCAAACATTTCTTCTTTCTTGTGGATAAATAATATTCCATTGTATATACATTGTATATCTTCTTTATCCATTCAACTATTGATGGAAACTTAGGTTGTTTCCATATCTTGGCTGGTAATTGCTTTTTGTTGGTAGGGCCAAATAAACATAGTGTAAAGAGTTTAAATAAATGTGTCTTGCTTGTGCACTTTTTGTACATGGGGCAGAATGAGAGGAGGTAATATGCAGTGGTATTTGTTTCATAAGATTTATCACAAGTTCATCAAGAGAGCACAAATAGCATTACTCTGGAGTTCTTTGTCATATATTTGAACATTATTTTCCAGTTCTCAAAGCATTTCCCTGTATTTATCCTCTTTGATCCCTGAAATAACTCTAAGAAGTAGACAAGGCAGGAAGGAGGAGCAAGATGGCGGAGAAGTAGCAGCTGAGACGACATCAGGTAGCAGGAGATCAGCTAGATAGCTTATCAAACCATTGCTAACACCTACAAACCCAACGGGAGATCGAAGAGAGGAAGAACAGCAATTCTGGAAACAGGAAATCGACCACTTTCTGAAAGATAGGACCGGCGGAGAAGTGAATCGAAAGCGACGGGAGGATAGACCGCGGGGGAGGGGCCGGCTCCCGGCAAGCGGCGGAGCAACGGAGCACTAAATCGGGACTTTTAAAAGTCTGCTCCACGGAGGGACATCGCTCCAGAGGCTAAACCGGGGTGAAGCCCACGTGGGGTCAGCGTGGCCCCAGGTCCCGCAGGGTCAC
>PISX010026270.1:0-24636 GCA_004024625.1 Mellivora capensis | reverse complement strand
AACCTTAAAAAAAAAAAAAAAGCAAGATCAGGGCGCCTGGGTGGCTCAGTGGGTTAAGGCCTCTGCCTTCGGCTCGGGTCATGGTCTCGGGGCCCTGGGATTGAGCCCCATATCGGGCTCTCTGCTCGGCAGGGAGCCTGCTTCCTCCTCTCTCTGCCTGCCTCTCTGCCTGCTTGTGATCTCTGTCTGTGAAATAAATAAATAAAATCTATTAAAAAAATAAACAAATAAATAAAAATTTAAAAAATTTTTTTAAAGATTTAAGGAAAAAAGCACTATCACTACAACCATGCACCTCTCCCGTAATATTGAACTTCTTGAATTCGGAATAAATGTCTAAGTGTCAGAATTAGACCTAAGTCATCTACACATGAACCAAAAAACTTAAAACCAAGGAAATCCTTTTATGAAGTCTTTTGTCTTGACAACAAGGCTATTTGGGGTTCAGTCATTAAGTTGAGTCCTTGAAGGCTTGTGATCTGTGTTCTCAGCAACTGCTAGTTTACTAATAGCATGAGATGCCTCCAAACATTATGGATGGTGCATTCAAGTGAAAATGAGCACAAAATAAAAACATATAAGGAAGGAAGTAAGGAAGGGATGGAGAAAGGAAGAAAATGCAAGAACTGGTCAAAAATGACCCATACAATACCTAGTCCAGACACAAAACCACTCTGAAGAAATGGAAAAAATGTGTATCTTATAAATGTAATTAAAAAGATACTGGCACCCACATCTCATTCTGAAATCAAAAGTTAGAGCATTTAAAATGCAGAATGTTCTGTACTGGCCAGAAGGTTCTAGGGAAAAATTTGATACAGATCAATGTGTAAATCCAATAAGACATCCACCCTGTTAGTTACCAAGTAGCTAAACAAGACACAGGGCTTTTTTCTTTTGAAGGAAAGACATGATTATCCAATATCACAAAAAGTAGAAAGGAATTAAAATCACGTATGGCCAATACACACTACAAAGATAACCAGGGTTCCCACCACACAAAAGATAAACACTAATAATGTAGCACATCCTCTGAGGGTCAAGAAAAATTTAAAAGGCCAAAATTACACAAAATGGAGAAACAAAGAGAAGCCCAGCCACCAATTCCCTAACATTATACTAGAGACACAAAGTTATAGTCCTAACCCCTACCACCCTCACTCCCTATTTAGGGAAAGAAACCAGAGACAAGTATCTTTGGTAATTGTAATGTCAGAGTAAAGAGCTACTGTGGTGGTGGCATATGGAAATACTTCAGGGAAAGAAAAAGAAAGAAGTCAGGTACGATCTGCTGGAGGACATTACCTCTCACCCTAGCACTGAATATTGTTCAGAATTAAGCCACAGGAAAGAGTGGGATTAAAGAAATAAGGAAGGAATGCACTCAGTATACAAGGAGAAGCACTAGTTTAGGAGTCAAACATCTTAGTTCTAGTCCCCCTAATTTTTTTCCACAACCATACCAATATGCAAAGTACCTGGAGAGAATGGAGTAATCATTATTACTCATGTTATTATTCATGGATGCTAACAGTAAACACATCCATGCACTCTAAAAGGCACGGATAAATAGCACTAATAAAGCAACTACAGTTGACTTGGTCCTTCCTGTGTGCTAAAGTAATAAGGATAGCAAGATAAATAGGACAAGTTCTTGCCCTCAAGAAACAGTCTACTAAGAGAGTCCATCTATTAAAATACCAGAATTTTAAAGACATAGGGACCCACTGTCCTGATTCCTTCATAGTTACGACAGGAACCCAAGACTAAGGAGTCTGTAGGCCCTAAAATTAAAAGCCTGAGAACCTCAGGAGCAAGAGAGTGGAGTGAGGGTGGGGTGAGGAGGAAATTAGGGTGCAATGAGGAGGAAGTAAGGAGTTGGAGGTAAGACAAGGAGGGTCAACTGTTCTCAAACCAAATACTCTAATGTGCAGGATTAAGTTGAGCCCCAACATCCCGCGGATTTTGGAGGCAAAGAGAGGAGAGGAACTCTTCATCAAGTCGGATCAGCATATGCCCAATTTGCGGTGTGGTTATAATCTTTACTTGCCTTCCTGCAAACCGCTTGCCTTGCCCATCCCACCCTGTCCAAGAACTCCGCGGACTCCACCCGCCTTCAGGGAATCAAGAGAGCACCTTGGCGGGCGCGAGCGGCCGCTCTCCGGGGACCTGGCCGGGGGCGTTCGCTTCCCGCGAGTATCGGTGCGCGGCCGCCGAAGCGCCATGGTCCCCGCGCCGCTGGGGAGAGCCACAGCCGCAGGAGCCCGCGAGGGAAGCCGCGCCCGGGCCCGTACTGGCCTCTTCGCCCCCAGCCGCCTCGCGGGGCAGCAAGAACAGCGGCAGCAATAGGAGGAAACCCAGCCGGGGGCAGCGCCCACCAGCCGGCCCTACTGAGGGCGCAGCCATGTTGTCCCGGGAGCCATGTGACCCGCCAGGTCACGTGGCTCTGACCTCCTTAAAGGGCCCAACCCTAGAATGATTTTTGAGGTAGCTTTGGAGTTGCTCTCTCCAATTTTTTCTACGTACCTCTCCTTTATTTTTTTTTTAATTTATTTATTTGTCAGAGAGAGAGGGAGAGAGAGCGAGCGAGCACAGGCAGACAGAGTGGCAGGCAGAGGCAGAGGGAGAAGCAGGCTCCCTGCCGAGCAAGGAGCCCGATGTGGGACTCGATCCGACGACGCTGGGATCATGACCTGAGCCGAAGGAAGCTGCTTAACCAACTGAGCCACCCAGGCGTCCCCGTACCTCTCCTTTAGAGCACCTCGCCTTGGCTTTGCTGACTTTAAAACACAAAACCCTACAAAACTCAGGGACCTCCAGATGGTTGAGCCCCATTTTTATTTCTTGGTTGAAAAATGATCATCGAATTTGTTGAGCATTTGCTAAATGCTAGGCAGTATGCTAAGCAAACACTTAAATTTTTGAAATCTCATTAAGCCTCACAAGGACCCTGTAATATTGGGTTCACCAAGCAATTAAATGACTTTCCCAAGGTCACATAGCAAATAAATGTCAAAAACGAGATGTAAACCCAGGGAATCTAACTTAAAACCTGAGTTTGGCCATTATGCTGTACTGTAAGCAATTACATAAGCTTGTCTTAACAAAAAATAAGGGGAAGATGAACGTGTTGAAAGACTTCTGCAAAGGATACAATTAGGGAAATCCTAGGTACAGCTGAGATAGATACAACAGTGGCCCTCAAACAGTCCCAGACCAGCGAGCATCAGCATCATCCAGAACATGCTAGAAATCCAGTACTTGGAGTGCCTCTGTGGCTCAGCAAGTTAAGCCTCTGTCTTTGGTTCAGGTCCTGATCCCAGGGTCCTGGGATTGAGCCCCACTTTGGTCTCCCTGCTCAATGGGGAGTCCGCTTCTCCCTCTGACCCTCCCCCTGCTCGTTCTCTCTGTCTCTCTCGCAAATAAATAAATCTTAAAAAAAAAAAAAAAAGGAAAAAGTAAGTACTCAATCAGAATCTGTGAGGAGAGATACAGCAGTCTATGTTGTTGTTGTTTTTTTTTTTTTTTACCAGGCGCCCGGTGGTAATGTTTTTTAAAAGAAACCCTACCTGCGGTGTCTGGGTGGCTCAGTCGGTTAAATGACTGTCTTCTGCTCAGGTCATGATCTCAGGATCCTGGAATCAAGCCCCACATGGGGCTCCCTGCTCAGCAGGGAGTCTTCTCCCTCTCCCTCAACCCTTCCCCCTGCTCTTCTTCAAGTGCTTGCTTGCTCGCTCTCTCTCAAATAAATAAATAAAATCTTAAAAAAAAAAAAAAAAAGAAGGGCGCCTGGGTGGCTCAGTGGGTTAAAGCCTCTGCTTTCGGCTCAGGTCATGATCTCAGGGTCCTGGGATGGAGCCCCACATCAGGCTCTCTGCTCAGCGGGGAGCCTGCCTCCTCCTCTCTCTCTGCTTGCCTCTCTGCCTACTTGTAATCTCTGTCAAATAAATAAATAAAATTTTTTTAAAAAAGAATCCCTTCCTTTGAAATATATGCGTTGGAATATATATATGGATAAAAAGATATGCTGTCAAGTCTTTGCTTCCAAAAAGTAGGTGATGGGAAGGTGGGGGTGGCTAGAGATGAAACAGGATTGGCCTTGATTTGACAATTGTTGAAACTTGTTTATGGGTATCTAGGTGTTTGCTATTCTATTCTCTCTACTTTATGTTTGGAATTTTTTTAAAACTTTTTTTTAAGATTTTATTTTATTTATTTGACAGAGAGAGAGAGATCACAAGTAGGCAGAGAGGCAGGCAGAGAGAGGAAGGGAAGCAGGCTCCCTGCTGAGCAGAGAGCCGGATGTGGGGCTCGATCCCATGGGATCATGACCTGAGCAGAAGGCAGAGGCTTTAACCCACTGAGCCACCCAGGCGCCCCAATGTTTGGAATTTTTAGATAATGAATATAGGGTCACCTGGGTGGCTCAGTGGGTTAAAGCCTCTGCCTTCGGCTCAGGTCATGATCCCAGAGTCCTGGGATCGAGCCCCTCATTGAGCCCGCATCCCGCATCGGGCTCTCTGCTCAGCAGGGAGCCTGCTTCCTCCTCTCTCTGCCTGCCTCTCTGCGTACTCGTGATCTCTGTGTCAAATAAATAAATAAAATATTTTTTAAAATAAATAAATAAATAATGAATATAACAAAATCCTTTCCTCTTTGTTGACTATTTCAGAGTTTTCCAATAGTTTTCACACATTTTCTTGTTTGAGATTTTAACCGCTTGGCAAGCAACCTACTATTATCATACCCATTTCACAGTTGGTGAAGCTAAAAGGTCATTGTTTTAACTACAGTTATACATTTGCTATGGACAATTTAGACTCCAGGGTCTAGGTCAAAGATAGTTGTTGGTTTCTCTGCAAATGTTCAGTCTCAGCACATGCTGTGTCAGCTGCCCTTCTGAGAACTGAACACCTTAGACTCATGATCCTACTAAACCATTAGGATATGACCTCCATCAAGGCGAGGATTCTGCCAATTTTCACCACTGAATCAGCAAAATTAGGCCAAAGCCTAACACATAATAAACACTCAAGTGAACACTTATTGAATTAATGGACAAATGAACTAATGACAGTAATCATGACCTCCTTCTCTTAAAGGGAAGCAAATGGTTGAGAAAATAATATAGGTTCAAGCTTAGAAAGAGCTGTGTTTAAAGCTGTCCACTTGCAAGAGGTATGATAGAGGTAAATGACTTCATCTTTCTGAGCCTCTCTTTCTTTATATGTGAAATAGGGATAATAATATCTCCTTCTTAGAGATTTTATAATGATTAAATGAGTTAAAGAATGTAAAAGTCTTAGCCCAGTGCTTGGAATTGCATAATACCTACCAAAAAAAACCACACAAAAAAAGCCCCAAAAACCTTTGCTATTATTAGCAAATTATCCAAGACAAAAACTTTGTAATTTCTCCAGGAAATATCAACCTTCTCTCTCTCAAGCTGTTGAATAATTTCTTACAGGTCACCAATCAAGGAGTAAGTGGAAAATATTGATGAGAAATCCCTAGTTGAGGGTACTTAAGCTAGAAATCAGAGATAAATATACAATTCACCAATCAACTCTGTGTAAATAAGAGCATTTTATCTAGAATCTCTCCCACCCTTTAGCTCCCATTTTGAGGTACTTCTGGGGGTCTTCTTGACCCTTTTATCTAATGAAGCTGAATGAAAAATCCCTCTTCTGGAAAGTGTGTCTGTTTACTAAGCAGCAAAGAAGTTACCGTGGCTACAACAGAGTGAACAAAGGGAAGATAATAAGGAAAGGAGATCAGAAAGGTAGCAGAGGACCAGATGATGGAGGATATGGTAAACTATTACCCTAAGTGAAAGGCAGTGCCATTGTGCAGTTTTGAGAAGACACCTCACACTTTTCCTGATAATCAGGGTCAATTTCCCTGGCAAGTTAGAGATTCCTTGCCTACTGGTCTCTGAATGCAAGGAATCTAAAGTACCCTGATGGCAGCCAGGACCAGTGGGATCCTTGCCTAAAGAAAAAAAATCACTCGCTTGGGGACCAGGACCTCCAACTCGGCAGAGCCCAGAGTTCTAGGGATGGGAGGAATAAAATCCCTAGTGGGTCATTAGGAGTGATAATAAGTGAAACCACTTCTAGTACCACCCCTTGATTGCTAAAACCGTGTGTATTCTTACTACTTGGAGACACAGTGCCGTGTAGACAGCTGTGTGTGTGTGTGTGTGTGTGTGTGTATAGTGTCCTTATAGATGACCCTATCTTGCAGACTGTGGCCTCCAAGCTGACGTTTCAGCTGTACCTTCAGTACCTCATTCCTACTCTCCATGAGGACAGCTTGCTTCTGATTGATGTGATATGGGATAACACCACTGGATCCCATGACCAGGGGCTACCCATGCATCTCCTTCCTTGAAAGGGGAACTCTGCTCAAATGCTATGTTGGTGGGAATACATATCTGTGGATAAGGCATCCTAGAAGCTCCAAGACAGTGGTGTTGGCAGAGGCTCTTGGAGCCCAAAAGGCATAACTCGGACTTTGTTTATTGCAAAGATTTTTCCATTGTCACCATTTTTCATGGCCACCCCTGAGTATGGTTATGATGCAGTCATCATCCATTTTCAGGTTGCATCCTTATTCTGAGCCCACTCATCCAAAAACTCAGGCTGGGCTTTTTTTCCACCTAATTCTGTAGGTCATAAGAGACCTCCACATAACCCTAGATATGAGTGGAAGGAGGGACACTGGTGCAATGGTGATCATGTGCAGCTTACTTGTGTCATCAAGTCTTGCTGGGACTTGATCTTGGATGTACCATTTCCCTTTCATAATGGATTGCTCTTGAACTTGTCCAACCTTAGGACATGGTAGGTCTGGCAGAACCAGTTAAGAATGCAGTTCCAGAGCCATGATTACTTGGTAACCAACAGTTTTATCTCTACCAGGGCTTAGGAGCATGTCAACAGCTGCTTTTTAGAAGATGCACAATTGTATGAGTCAGGGTTCTCCAGAGAAACAGAATACACACACACACACGGGAAAAGATTTATTATGGGGAATTGACTCATATGACTATGCAGGCAGGCAAGTTCCAAGATCTTCAGAGTGAGTGGGAAGTTGGAGATCCAAGAGAACTGATGGTATATGTCTGTGTCCAAGTCCAAAGGCCTGAGAACCAGGAGAGATAACGTGTAGCTTTAATTCAAAGGCTGGCAGTCTCAAGACCCAATAATAACCAATATTTCAGTTTAAGCCTGAAAGCAGGAAAAAAGCTTATGTCTCAGTTCAAAGGCAGTCAAGGAAGATGAACTATCTCTTACTCAGGGGAGGATCGGCTCTTTCATGAGAGCCAGGCCGTCCCAGACGGGACCCACCAAACACCAGGGAGAACAATTTGCTTCAGTCCTTCTACAACTTAAATGTTGATCTTATCCCAAACACCCTCACAGGAGCACCTGGAATAATGTTTGGCTAAATATCTGGGCACCTCATGGCCCAGTCAAAGTGACAGCAAATTAACCATCACAGTCATTCTCTGTTGTGGATGACACGACTTTGTTCCAGAATCCCAGAGGCCTAGAGTTGTGATTCTTTCACTTGGGCTTGCCATCCTTTCCATCCTGCCTCTTTCCTGCTGCTGAGCTCTTTCTTCCACCAGCCCCACTTAAACCTGGCCTCCCAGGTTACCCGGTGTATGGGCTAGGTAATAGTCCTAGTTGTGGAATATGCTGTTTCCAGAACCAGTTCAGCCCTGCCGTTTCCTTCTTCAGAGTAGAGGATGCATGATGCAGCAATTTGTCTTTCACTTTGGAGAAGTAACCAGCACAGGTTGACCGACGAAACTACCTTTACTGAGATGGAAAGTTTCTGACTCTTCATGAGTTTATCTCCATTCTCTGGAGTGTGTGTGTGTGTGTGTGTGTGTGTGTGTGTGTTTTCTTTTAAGATTTTATTTATTTATTTGACAGAGAGAGAGATCACAAGTAGGCAGAGAAGCAGGCAGGGAGAGAGGAGGAAGCAGGCTCCCTGCTGAGCAGAGGGCCCAATGCAGGGCTTGATCTGAGGACCCTGAGATATGACCTGAGCTGAAAGCAGAGGCTTTAACCCACTGAGCCACCCAGGCACTCCTGGAGTGTATGTTTCTTACAGAGACCTCCGGTGTGCTAGTCCCCTCTTGCTCATCCTGTCTGGTTAACTTAATGTCATCAGTGTTCTATTAGAACATTGGAATTTTCTGTAGGATGTCCAGATAATTTAGTCCAATTCTCTTCTAACTATATTGACATAGGGCATGAACATTAACAGAGGCCAAGAGTAAAGCTGTAAAGCAGGGATTGGAAAATTTCTGTGAAGGACCAGATGACAAATATTTTAAGTTTTGTGGGCTACCTATAATCTCTGTTGCATATTCTTTTCTTATTTCATTGTTGTTGTTATTTTACGAACCTTAAAAAAAATTTAAGAACGATTCTCAATTCAAGGGCGGTGGTGGGGAGGGGCGGTGGGAAGAGGCTATCAGCAGCTACGGGTGGAATTTAGTTCCTGCTATCAAGTGATACTTTACTCATTCCACTTTATTTTTTTAAGCTAAAAGCTATTTTTTAAATTTTAATTCAATTAATTAACATACAATGTATTGCTGGTTTCAGAGGTAGAGATCAGTGATTCGTCATTCTTAGCTAACACCCAGTGCTCTTTTCATCACATTCTCTCCTTAATGCCCATCACCCAGCTACCCCAACCCTCCACCCCTCTCCCCTCCAGCAACTGTTTGTTTCCTATGATTAAGAGTCTCTCGTGGGCGCCTGGGTGGCTCAGTGGGTTAAGCCGCTGCCTTCAGCTCAGGTCATGATCTCAGGGTCCTGGGATCGAGTCCCGCATAGGGCTCTCTGCTCAGCAGGGAGCCTGCTTCCCTCTCTCTCTGCCTGCCTCTCTGTCTACTGTGAACTCTCTGTCAAATAAATAAATAAAAATCTTAAAAAAAAAAAAAAAGAGTCTCTTGTAATTTGTCTCCCTCTCCGGTTTTGTCTTTTGTTGTTTTTTTTTTCCTCTCTTTCCCTATGATCCTCTGTTTTGTTTCTTAAATTCCACATATCAGTGAGATCATATACTCATTCCACTTTAATGTGAACACTTCCGGATCCTTCTTCCTGATTGAGATAGGAAAACAAAAAACAAACCAAAAAATGCCCCCACACACCTGCCAAGTCCACAGCGGCACATTATATACCGGCGGCCTTCCTAATGTGCTCTGACAACTGTGCCACATCAAGCACAGAGCCTGAGACTGAGGCCAGGATTGGCTTGCTGATGCTGTCACTCTTTTCAGTGGGCTGACCACGCTGAGCCTCCTTCAACTGTAGATGTTAATCGCACCTTTGTGGGTGCCTCACCTCTCTTGCCCTCCACACACACCCTGTGGGGCAAGTCTCCATGGCTGCCCCTCCCGCTTTCCGTGGCTACAAGAATGCCATCCCCCGGCTGCTAGGGATAAAGCCCACCAGCTAGCTTGTCTTGCTTCAAGCCCCTGTCATCTCCATCACTATCTGCAAGCTCTAGCTTTGTGGCCGCCCCTCCCAGTCAGGCCTGGCCTGCAGAGACGAGCCTCTGCCGGACTGAACCCCCAACGGGGGATGGCGCCCCTCTGCCCAGGGCATGCCTGGACTGAACCCCCAATGGGGGATGGCGCCCCTCTGCCCAGGGCATGCCTGTACTGAACCCCCAATGGGGGGGTGGCACCCCTCTGCCTAGGGCATGCCTGATGGCCTCAGGGAACAAGCATCCTCCAGGCCCTCCCGTGGGATACAGTCCAAGGTGGGTCTTCCGGCCTCTTGGAATAAATCCAAACAGCATTCCTACTTCCCTGAACGGTCGAGTTTTGTCTATTACGAAGAATGTTGCCCAGAACAGATGAACATTCATGTACAAGTTTCACGTGGACATATGTTCTCATTCCGCTTGGGGATAAACTAGGAGTGGGACTGTTTGGTCATATTGTAATTCTGTTTTAACCTATCGAGGGAACTGCCAAACTGTTTTCCAAAGTCGCTGTATCTACATGTAAAAGAATGCAACTGGACCACTTTCTTACACCATACACAAAAATAAGCTCAAAATGGATTAAGGACCTAAATGTGAGACCTGAAACCCTAAAAATCCTAGAAGAGAGCACAGGCAGTAATTCCTCTATCTCAGCTGTGGCAACATTTTTCTAGATGTGTCTCCCGAAGCAAGGGAAACAAAAGCAAAAATAAACTATTGGGATTTCATCAAAATAGAAAAAAATCTCTTCAGAGTGAAGGAAACAATCAAAACTAAAAGACAACCTACAGAATGGAAGAAGATATTTGTAAATGGCATACCTGATAAGGGGTCAGCATCCAAATTATATAAGGAACTTATACAACTCAAAACCCCCCAAAAACAAATAATCTGATTTAACTGGGCAGGAGACACGAACAGACATTTCTCCAGAGAAGGCAACAAGATAGCCAAGAGGCACGGGGAAAGACCCTCAACATCATTCATCAGGGAAATAGAACTCAAAACTACAATTAGAGATCACCTCACACCTGTCAGAATGGCTAAAATCAAAGTGGTCATACCATCTTACATTCCTGTCAACAATGTATAAGGTGTTCCAATGTCTCCACCGTGATAGTTAATTCTTACATCTCTTCTCACATAAAATCTTTTTCCGCCTTTATCAGGCCCAGCATTTCCTCATTTTGGCTATCCTGGGATTTAATCCTGTTTCTAGTCTGGCATCCACAGAGGAAGTGGGGTTGGTGTCAGGGGAACCTGTTACCTTATAAGGAAGGAAGCTCTACAGTGTCTCCCCACATGGAGGAACGGCTCGGCTCATTCTCAATGGGAAGAGATAGGCCACCTACACAGGCTCTGGGCATTCAGAGAAGTCCACAGAGCCACATTTCCCAAGGGCACCCACTTAGATGTCCCTGTCCCATGTTTCAGGTCCAAGGTTTTTCCAGCCTGATCCCTGCCTTAGCTGAGTGTCCAGACATCTCTGGAACCCTGGGTTCCAACAATTAGACCATCAATCTGCCACTCAGCTGGGTCTCATCTTGCACAGTAATGGATAAGGGCCTCTTCACAACCTATGCAGAAGGCCCTCTGGCTCTCACGCTCAGTTTTTCAACTGTTTGTTAACTGCCCTCGTTTTTCATTATCCTTTGTTGGGGGGGGGTCGAGGCAACTCAGTAATAACCAGACAATCCTATATCCTTGGGTATATTGTACCTGTTGACCTTTCAAATTCCTGACTCAGCACACTGGTATGGACATTTCTTGCCACGTGGACATCTCCCCAGGTCACAACCAGTAAAATTTTTAGCAGTTGGGCTGCCACCTTCTCCCAGAGACATACCCTACCCACCACTCAAGATGGGAGTCCTCACTGCCACCCAGGAAGTGGGTGACCCCATCCAAAACCCATCTCATCACCTGACTGTCAGGGGGTTCCTCTCAAAAACAGGTACCAGGATTTCATTAGAAATCCTGGAGAGGGACGCCTGGGTGGCTCAGATGGTTAAGCATCTGCCTTCTTCTGCTTAGGTCATGATCCTAGAGTCCTGGGATAGAGCCCCACGTTGGGCTCCCTGCTCGGTGGAGAGCCTGCTTCTCCCTCTCCCTCTGCAGCTCCCCCCTTGCTTGTGCTCTCTCTCAAATAAGTAAATAAAATCTTTTAAAAAAAAAGAAAGAAATGAAGATATCTTGGTGGTAACATCTGTGAAAACTACAAGGGGAGAGAGAATCAGAAGGGGTTGGCATCAAAAGCCTCCAGACTGCAAGACAGGCATGACACCTGTGCCTTCTTACATTTCCCCTTCCTTCCTAGAAGGAACCAAGAAGAAACACTGTGCAGGAAAAGCTTCTGAATTGAGAACTCCTGATGGTTAACTTCACATGTCAGCCTCCCCAGGCCATGGAATGTCCAGATATCTGGTTAAACATGATTTCTGAGTGTGTCCGTGAGGGTGTTTTAGAAATATTTAAATATTTAAACTCATTTTTTTCTTTCAATGATTTTTTGATTAATTATTTTATTAACATATAATGTATTATTTGCCCCAGGGGTACAGGTCTGTGAATCATCAGGCTTACACGCTTCACAGCACTCCCCAATGTCCATAACCCAACCACCCTCTCCCTACCCCCCTATCCCCAGCAACCCTCAGTTTGTTTTTGTGAGATTAAGAGTCTCTTATGGTTTGTCTCCCTCCAGATCCCATCTTGTTTCATTTTTTTCCTTCCCTACCTCCCAAACCCCCCACATTGCCTCTCAAATTCCTCATATCAGGGAACTCGTATGATAATTGTCTTTCTCTGATTGACTTAACTGGTGGACTGATTAAAGCAAAAGGTCCTCTCCAGTGTGGGAGGGCATCATCCCATCCTTTGAGGGCCTGAAAAGAACAAAAAAGTAGGGAGAATAAAAAAGGAGGAAGTTTGAATTAATTTTCCTATTCCTTGAGCTGGAACAGTGATCTTCTGCTCTTAGCCCATGATGGCTCTCAAACTGTCAGACCTGGACTAGAACCTGCGCCATCATCTCTCTGACTCTCAGGCTTTGGAATGACACCACTAGCTTTCCTGGGTCTTCAGCATGCAGAGGGCAGCTGACTTTTCATCCTTGTAATCACATGATCCCCTTCCTTATAGCAATCTCACGGGGCTCCGGGGTGACTCAGTCAGTTAAGCATCTACCTTTGGCTCTGGTCATGATCCCAGGGTCCTGGAATCGAGCCCCAAGTCTAGCTCCCTGCTCAATGGGGAGTCTGCTTCTCCCTCTGCCACTCACCCTGCTTGTGCTCTTTGTCTCTCTCTTTCTTTCTCTCTGTCAAATAAATAAATAAAATCTTTTTAAAAATCTTGTTATCTCTGTATCTATTCTGTATCGATGTTCATATCTATCTCCCATTGGTTCTGTTTCTCTGGGTAACCAATACAGTGCTACACTGAGAAGGTCTAAGCAAGCCCAATGGGAACCCCCAGAGCAAAGATTGCTCATTAGAGAAGTCTTGCACAAAGCCATCATGGCCAGGCCCTGGTCTTCCCACTGCAGCCAGTCACTGGATGGAGCTGCCCAGGAAGAGGGTTTCCTCAGTTTAATTACTGGCTGATCCCACAGGGGCTGCTTCTAGAGGCTGTCAGTTGAGGTACTCCTTGTGGCCGGTCTGTTCTTAAAGAGAGATCAGAGCACACACCTGCTGGCTGCCAGCACGTGTAATTGGGCTTCTCTTCTCATTTCATCCTCCATCAGGTGTCCTTCACTCACCATGGTCCAGCCACGGTGTTTTTACTGTTCCTAGGGCTCACCAAGCATAGTCTTTTCTTTTTTACTTTTTTCAATTTATTTATTTGTCAGAGAGAGAGGGAGAGAGAGAGAGAGAGCGAGCACAGGCAGAGTGGCAGGCAGAGGGAGAGAGAGAAGCAGGCTTCCTGCGGAGCAAGGAGCCCGATGTGGGACTCAATCCCAGGACGCTGGGATCATGACCTGAGCCGAAGGCAGCCGCTTAACCAACTGAGCCACTCAGGCGTCCCTCACCAAGCATTATCTACCCAGAGATCTTTGTACCTGATGTTCCTTCCTCCTCTGATGCTCTACCCTTTTCATGACTGCCTCTTTCTGTCATTCAGGTCTTAACACAAGTATTACCTCTTCTGTGAAGCCTTTCCTGATCTCCACATATAAAGCAATCCTTCCTTATTATGCCGTATCACATCACCTCTTTTATTGTCTTCATATACTGGGCACTCCCTGAAATTAAGTTTTTTTTAACCTCTCTCCCCATGGGGGCAGGTAGAGCATTTTTAGTGTTCGACATGATACCCTCCGTACCTATCACAACACATAGCTTGTATATGGGCTAAGGAAAATTTGTTAAATAAATGAATGAACCATTAACACAGAACATCAACATTCCTCAAATAGCGATGCTTCAAAACATTTGTGAGATGAACCCTGAAGGTCAGGTTCTTTGTCTCGGAAGCTTGCTGCCTGGCTGTGTTATGCTCACATAGATTTTCAGGATGTGACTTTCCATTTCAACAATAGGAGGGTCTGTGACAGGGAGATAATAGCATCTTCATCTTGAATTTCGTGATGATCCACTTTCATTCAATAAGTATTTGTTGCATGTTGACTAGTAACCAAGCATGATTCCAGGCTGGAGAACAAAACAGATCAAAAGCCTTTCCCTTGTGGAACTGGCATTAAAGAACTCAAAACATGTGAAATCCTTAGAACATGGCTTGTTACATAGAAATGGCTCAAAAATTATTACTTGTGATTATTATAATTGTCAACCTATTTATTATCTAAGATGAGCATTCCAAAGCTTTTTTAAAATCTGTTTTTAAGATTTATTTATTTATTTGCAAGAGAGCATATGCACGAGCACGCATGAGCAGGGCTGAGAGGCTAAGACCAAGGGAGAGAGAGAATCTCCAGCAGACTCTCTCCAAGTGCAGAGCCTGACGCGGGGTTTGATCTCATGACATTGAGATCATGACCTGAGCCAAAATCAAGAGTCAGATGTTTATCTGACTGAGCCACCCAGGCACCCCAAGGTTTTTATTTTTAGTACAACACTTTCCTCTGTGTATTTAGAGAGTAAAAATGAGAAGTCCAGATAACTAGAGGCAGGACAATATTGCCATGTCGTTCTTCATTAGACATTCTTCAGAGCCATTGTGTGGTGAAATCACCTGATTGGAAAGCCTATTGACTTAGGCTTTTTAGTTTTGCTAATTTATGCTGGAGTCAATGAGGAAAACTTACATACAGAGAACTTTTCATTTCTTGCTTGTTGTGTGTTTTCTTCTTTTTTTGTAACAGTTTGGTCTTACTTCTCTACCTCTCTGAAAGCGCGCACACACACACACACACACACACACACACACACACACATAGTTTCCTTTAAGAAAATGCAAACAAAAGATACATTTTTAAGGATTCACAAACAGAACAGGAGCTGCAGAAAAGTTAATTCTTCCATCTCAGAAGGGACTGGAACACTGTCAAGACCAGAACCAGAACCAGAACCTAAAGATTCTGTAGCAGGTGTTCTTGATCTTCACTTGGGTGTCCTGGTTCATTGCCCACCTCTCCAAGAGGTCTGCCGTTCCCTGCACACTTAAGTCTTCTGCAATTGGCTTGCCTTGCTCCGTGCCTCTCCTTGTCTTTTTCCCCCCTACAGCTTCTGCTTCATCACGGTTCAGTGCTTGTATCCAGTAAGACCTCAACACCACGGCACAGGCTCACTCCGCATTGGCAGTGCTGCCAACACTCACCGTGTCACTGTTACCCCACTTAGCTGTCACAAAGAGGAGACCTGTCTTGTCCAGCTCCTCAGTTCCACACCACAGCCTAGCAGAGGCCATGGAAGCCTGTGGCTTAGCTCTCTGAATTCACGTCGTTCCCCTTGATCCAATCAGCTACCATTAGAAGTTAAGGTGAAACTATAGTGTGCATCAGAATCACTTAAAATCACGATTGCGTGGTCTATCCCTAAATTCAGTAAGCCTTGCGGGGCGGGGAGGACAGAGAATTTATATTTCTAACCAGTTCCCAGACGCTGCTGATTGTATTGATCTGGACAGTTTGTAAATCACTACTTTCCTAAAATACATACTTTTAAAAAAGATTTATTTATTTGACAGAGAGAGATCACAAATAGGCAGAGAGGGGGGGGAAGCAGGCTCCCCGCTCAGCAGAAAGTCCGATTCGGGGCTCGATCCCAGGAACTTGAGACCATGACCCAAGCCAAAGGCAGAGGCTTAACACACTGAGCCACCCAGGCGCCCCCAGACATACCTTTTTAAATTGCATTATGCTTTATCGTGCTTCACAGATACTGGAGGTTTTGTTTTTGGTTTACTTTGTTTGTTTTATTTTTATTTTTTTATTTTTTACAAATTAAAGGTCTGTGCAACCCCGCAGGGAACAAGTCTTTCGGTACCATTTTTCCACAGCTCCAGTTCAGTTCACGTCTCCGTGTCCATTTTGGTAATTCTCGCAATATTTCAAATGTTTTCATTATTATTATGCTTGTTATGGTGATCTATGATCGGTGATCTTTTTTTTTTTAAAGATTTTCTTTATTTGACAGACAGAGATCACAAGTAAGCAAAGAGGCAGGGGACGGGGGCGGGGAGCCTATTGTGGGGGCTCCATCCCAGGACCCTGGGATCATGACCTGAGCTGAAGGCGGAGGCTTTAACCCACTGAGCCACCCAGGCGCCCCTGATCAGTGATCTTTGATGTTACTATTATAATTGTTTTGGGGTGCCACGAACCATGCCCATATGAATGTGTGTTCTGATTGCTCCACTGTTCCCCCATCTCCCTCTCCTCAGGTCTTCCTATTCCCTAGGATACAAAAATATTGAAATTAGGCCAATGAATAACGCTGCAATGACTGACTAAGTGTTCATGTAGAAGGATGAGTTGCATATCTGTCACTTTAAATCCAGAGCTAGAAATGATTCAGCTCGGGGGCCCCTGGGTGGCTCAGTTGGTTAAGTGTCCTCCTTCAGCTCAGGTCATGATCCCTGAGTTCTGGGATCGAGCCCTGTGTGGGCTCCCTGCTCATCAGGGAGCCTGCTTCTCCCTCTACCCTTTCCCTTGCTTGTGCGCTCTCTCTCTCTCCTTCTCTCTTAAATAAGTAAATAAAATCTTTAAAAAAAAATAAGATTCAGCTCAGTGAAGAAGTCATGTTGAAAGTCAACAGGTCGAACACTAGGTCTCTTGTGCCATTTAGTCAGGTTGTAAATGCAAAGAAAACGGTTTGTGGTTTTTTGTTTTTTTTTTAAGATTTTATTTTTAAGTAATCTCTACACCCAACATGGGGCTTGAACTCACAACCCTGACATCAAGAATCACATGCTTTTCCGACTGAGCCCGTTAAGCACACCAGTTCTTGGAGGAAGTTAAAAGTACTAAAAGTGAACATATGAATGATAACAAAAAAAAGTCCTATTGCTGATTTGGAGAAAGTTTTAGTGGTCTGGATAGAAAATCCAATCAGCCACAACATTCCCTTAAGCCAAAGCCTCATCCAGAGCAAGGCTCATCCAGAACAACTCAAACAGAGCAACTCTCTTCAATTCTGTGAAGGCTGAGAGACATGAAAAAGCTATAGAAGAAACCTGAAGCTAGCAGAGGTTGACTCCCTCTTCATATCATAAAAATGTAAAATGAAGCAGCAAGTGCTGATGTAGGAGGTGCAGCAAGTTATCCAGAAGATCTAGCTGATGAATGAATGATCATTAATAAAAGGGGCTGCACTAACCAACAGATTTTCCATGTAGACAAAACAGTCTTCTATTGGAAGAAGATGCCTTCTGGGACCTTCATACCTAAGGAAAAGTCAATTCCTGGCTTCAAAGCTTCAAAGGACAGGCTGACTTTCTTTTTAGGGGTTAATGCAGCTGGTGACTTGAAATTAAAGCCATTGCTCATTTACCATTCCCAAAATGGTGGAAATAGCGAGAGAACTAGAATCAGAAGTGGAGCCTGAAGATTTCACTGAACTGCTGGGATCTCATGATCAAACTGAATGGATGAGGAGTTTTCTCTTATAGATGAGCAAAGAAAGTGGTTTCTTGATATGGAATCTACTCCTGGTGAAGATGCTGTGAAGATTGTTGAAATGATAACAAAGGATCTAGAATGACATGAAGTTAGTTGATAAAGGGGTTGAGAGGATTGACCCCAATTTTGAAAGACATTCTACTGTGGGTAAGATGCTATCAAACAGTATCACAAACTACTGAAAGGAAGAGTCAATCGTTGTGGCCAACTTGCCTTTTGTTTTCTTTTAAGAAATTGCCGGTTACCCAACCTTTGTCAGCCATCACCCAGATCAATTAGCGCTATCAACACTGACACCAGAATCTCCACCAGCAAAAAGAAATCATGACTCACTGAAAGCTCACATGATGGTTTAGCAATTTTTTTTTGCAATAAAGTACTTTTAAATTAAGGTATGTGTTTTTTTTTTAAAGATTTTATTTATTTATTTGACAGACAGAGATTACAAGTAGGCAAGAGAGGCAGGCAGGGAGAGAGAGAAGGAAGCAGGCTCTCCACGGAGCAGAGAGCCCGATATGGGGCTCGATCCCAGGACCCTGGGATCATGACCTGAGCCGAAAGCAGAGGCTTTAACCCACTGAGCCACCCAGGCGCCCCAAGGTATGTATTTTTTAAGACAAAATGCTATTGTGTGCTTAATAGACTACAGTATAATATAAACATAACTTTTATATGGAATTGGGAAACCAAAAAATTCATTTGACTTGCTTTATTGTGCATATTTGCTTTACTGGGGTTGTCTGGAACCAAAGCTGCAACGTCTCTGAGGTCTGCCAGTAAGCCAATAGTGCTATGCCTTTGGAGCCTCTGCTGGTTGGGACACTTTCCCCTTAACCATGCTGAGGGCACAGCAAGGACTGTGACTGACAGCTCTGTACAACCTATAATTTTCCTTCTCCAAATGTACCATCTATTTAATCTTCCTGATGTTCCCGAACAGGAGTGATTGAAGAGAAAGATGAGAAGCTAGAATCACACCAAAAGAAGTTTAAAGCAAGTAAAAGATGTTTTAGTGCTTTTGGAAAGGAGGAGGAAGGAATCAGATAAGAAATCACAGTCATGGTTCTCTTGCAGATCTCTTGTATGACTTTCTCAATGTTTGAAATCAAATAAAATGAAGCAGAAGAATGATTCCCATATTTTTGAAGAATGATATCTCATTTGTGAAGAGGAAACACATAAATACATACATAATATATATGTGTATTTTTATTTCAGATGCTCATCCAATAGCAGTTTTACTGCTATTGGATCTAAATAAATATCCATTTATTTAGAAAATGAAATGCCAAGATGCCACTGGGAAGGCAGTACATGAGCAAAGGAAACTGCGTACAAAATCACAACACCTGTATGTATGTGTATATTGTGTGTATATATATATATACACATACAGAAATATTTTAGCACCTGCATACATTTGAAAGGTTCAAATACACATTACTCTTTTACTCTTTCAGGTTTCAGCCAATGCTTAGCAGATGAATTAAGTCCCCATCCTTGTAATTACTGTTTCCCCGGCACTTTGTAACCTAAAGCTTGGCTGCCACTCAGAAGTAACTTCTTCCTGGGAAAACTTGCCAAACATAATAGAAGCTATGGATACAAGCTATGGACACCTATAATGTGTCCATGCTTCCTTTTACCTCAAAAAAAATTTTTTTGAAACAAGGATATATATCCAGTAAATGGTCTTGGAATCAAGGAAATACGGTTTTACATATTCCTCTAATTTACAAATAACGAGTAGACAGAATAAAGACCCTCCAACAAAGCCCAAATCCTAATCTCAGAACCTGTAAATATGTCACCTTATATGGCAAAAAGAATTTTGCAGATGTGATTGCATTAAGGTACTTGAGATGGAGAGAGTTTTGTGGACTATCATGAGGGGCCCAGTCTATTCAAAGAGAGCAGAAGGCACTCTACCCCCCGCCCCAAGCTGTGGTCAAAGGGAGAAGTGGCTATGGAAGAATGCTCAGAGAGATGCAACATTGTTGATCTGGAACATGGAGAAAGGGGTTACAAGCCAAAGAATGCAAGTTTCCTCTGGAAGATGGAAGAGGCAAGGACATGTGTTCTCCCCTTGAGCCCCTGCAAAGGAATGCAGCCTTTGATGCACCTTGATTTTAGTCCAGTGAGGCCCATGTTGGACTTCAGACCTGTGGAACTATAAGGTAATAAATTTTCATTGTTTAAGCCACAAAGTTTGTGAGCATTTTTTATGGCAGCAATAGGAAACTAACCCAAGTGCATATTGGGTTTGACCTTTTTCATGAGGTGCAAGCTGAAACTCCCAGGCAGAAGGTCTGCAGTTGCAAGAGACACCCTTTGGAGGGTCAGACAATGTGCTTTGGTTGGTCCATAGCTGGACCACATAGCTGTGTACCTGAAGGGAAGCTATGCTTCACCTTCTCCCTCCCACGGATCTCCCTTCTCACTAAGAAAGGGTGAGTGATTTTGCTTGCAGTAGGGGCATATGGATGACGATAACTATTTAGGGCTTAGGTGTAGACCAACTGAACTTAGATGCCGGCTGTTTGGGGGACTCAGAGAAATGCCAACTGTAGCCCGTGGTGATCTTGGGGTCCTCTAGAACCCTGAGAAATCTTGGCCCTCCATCTGAGAACCAGCAAGTCACAGTCAATTCCTGGCCAGGCAGCCCAAAGTTTCTGGAATCATTTCCCAAACAGACTTCCCAGCTCCCTAATTCCAGGTGTGATGCCTTTGTGCCTATGAAGAATAGCATGATGCTGCTCATTCTGTAAGTTCAGCAGTCCTCAGAGTCACCCAGAGGGCTTGTCACAGCAAAGACTGATGGCCCTCACTCCATGAATTTCTGATTCAATAGATCTGGGATGCAGCTTGAGAATAGGCAAGAGAGGCAGGCAGGGAGAGAGAGGAGGAAGCAGGCTCTCCGAGGAGCAGAGAGCCCGATGCGGGGCTCGATCCCAGGATCCTGGGATCATGACCTGAGCTGAAAGCAGAGGCTTTAACCCACTGAGCCACCCAGGCGCCCCAAGAATTCCCATTTCTAACAATTTCCCAGGTGATGCTGGTGCTGCTGGTCTGAGGACAGCATTATGAGAACAATGGACATAACCAGTACAAGCTTAGGACTCAGGCAGTGCTTGCTGCTTACAAGCTGCTTGATCTTAGGCAACTTAAATTTTGGAATTCTTAACCTTCTTCCATCTATCAAATAGAGTTAATAAAACCCACCTCTTGTGATTAAATAGAACGATCTACATAAAGCACTTAGCACATAGTAAGTCCACAATAAATGGTTTCCGTTATAATGTGTTGACCATTATTGATGATTAATGCCAAGTTATTAAGTGTACCATACAAGGCACCAGAAACACATTCAACAGACAAGCTAATGGCAGACAATATAAGTCACTTCACAAGCTGCCCTCCGACAACTGTCAGAACTTTCTCAAAGTCTCCCACCCATGGATGACTGTTTAACTTTGTAACCCAAGGGGACTCCGGAAGAAAGGAGTCTAAAAACGCTTCGCCCACAAAGCAGAATGAACAAGAAGCAGAAAGTCTTAAAACGTTTTGAGAAAATTTGTCTAACAATAGAAAACGGAAAGTCCTCTGGGTGTGATGTAATGGGTATAGAAATGAATAAAAGTAAACCGGGCCAGGAGCAAATTAATTTGATAATAATTTCAGAAAAGGAAAAGGAACTATGCCATGCTCACGCCTCTGGGAAATCTGACCAAAAAAGTAAGGGTTTTATTCTGCCCCCCTCCCTGTTCTAGGATAATTGGTATTAGCATCATGTTAAAAAAAAAAAAAAAGCCACCTTTAGAATGACTTCATTGTCCTTCCACTATGAGGAATTCTTTCTTCAGGACACAGCGATAGAATAACAGGTTAGGTCACTGGGAACCAATGACTTTCTTATGATTTCTTCATGGAAAGTGTCTCTTTCCTGGTGGAACTTAGCCATATAGACGGATAAGCCAGTAGTACAATGGAATAAAATCCAACTATAATAAGTAGTGGATGGAGTTTATTATAACTTACATAATAAAATTAATATAATAAAAAAGTAAGTAGCTTTAAGATTTTAATTGTATCTTCTATTTAAGAAACTAGTAATAGGGATGCCTGAGTGGCTCAGTTGGTTAAGCGGCTGCCTTCGGCTCAAGTCATGATCCCAGCGTCCTGGGATCGAGTCCCACATCGGGCTCCTTGCTCGGCAGGGAGCCTGCTTCTCCCTCTGCCTCTGCCTGCCACTGTCTGCCTGTGCTCACTCTCTCCCTCTCTCTGACAAATAAATAAACTTAAAAAAATTTAAAAAAAAAAAAAAGAAACTAATAATAAAGAGCTGGTGAAGACAACAATAGGAAAGTTCACTAAGTTAATGTAATAGTTTCAATCTCAGGGCTCCTGGGTGTCTTAGTCAGTTAAGAGTCTGCCTTTGGCTCAGGTCATGATCTCCGGGTCCTGGGATCGCGTCCTGCATGGTGTTCCCTGCTCAGTGGGGAGTCTGCTTCTCCCTCTCCCTCTCCCCCTCCACTTGCTTTCTCTCTCTCTCTCAAATGAATAAATAAAAATCTTTTAAAAAAATAGTTTCAATCTCGATGACCTGAACATCAGTGCACAAGGAGCAAAGCTTCCCATCCCTGCATATCTTCTGTTTAGCTGTGTGAGCTGGAAGGACTATTGAATGTTCAGATGTCCCTTCTTTCTTCATCAGCCAAAGGGCTTGAGTAGATGGCTTTTTCTAAAATTTTCACTGTCAGGTCAAGTGGTCTTTCATACAATTTACCTTTCAACTAAAGAACTTCACATTGTAAGTGACTTTGTATAACTAGCTACTTAGTTAAATGCTTTTGCTTATAATGAGTAAAGTTACATTAACTTAAAAAAGACAGAGGCTGTGGTATTAACTAATAATCTCACATTTATTGAGTATTTACTACATGCTGAGCATTTAGGTACATGATTTTGTTTCATTCCTTCAACAATGCAGTGAGGGAAGATCTAACCTGATACCAGTTGGACAAATAAGGCTGAGCCTCAGAAAGATAGAGCCAAGACTTTGCTCAAAGTCACAGAGCTAGTGACTTTGCCAGGCTAGTGATTAAGCCAGGATGTGAAAGGGGGTCTCAGATCTCTGCAACATGATTGCAGCACCCCTGCTATTTAACACTTGGTTGCATGGACTCCCACAGAGGTGCCTGTATATTGCATGGTCACAAATGGCTCAAGGTTAGACAGGAATTCAGGGAGCTCTAGGTACTGGTCATTCCCAACCCCAGTGAGCTTGTGTTCTGTGCTCCCCTCTGCCCCCTCAGTTGTTCCGATTTCCTCATCCCTTCCATTTGCTCAGAGCTCAACCAAACTCTGTGATTTGAAAAACTGCAACAGTCCTTTACCCTAAACTCCCCGTTTCTCCATTTAAATCTAAAAAGCAGCAATTTGCCTGGCCCTGCCTGCCTTTTTACATTCTGCTACAGGGCCTGGGATGCACCCTAAATGAAACAGGGCAGCTGGAGCTGGGGATGGGGCCAATGTCCTTTAATAATTAGTAATAACTACTGCTTACATACTTGTTAGAGTTGAGGCTTTTTACCAGGAATATCTTATTTACTCATTATAGCAACAATTCGGTGAGGTAGATACTATATTGGCCCCTTTTCAGAAAAGGAACTTATCTGATTAGAGAGTGATAGCTCATTGGATCCACACCCATATATATATATATATTTTTTTTTAATTTATTTATTTGTCAGAGAGAGAGAGAGAGAGAGAACGAGCGCCAGCACAGGCAGACAGAGTGGCAGGCAGAGGCAGAGGGAGAAGCAGGCTCTCCGCGGAGCAAGGAGCCCAATGTGGGACTCGATCCCAGGACGCTGGGATCATGACCTGAGCCGAAGGCAGCCGCTTAACCAACTGAGCCACCCAGGCGTCCCACGCCCATGTATTTTACTTATTGTGGCGGCGGGGAGGGAAAAGGAGAGGGAGAGAGAGAATCCTCAAGTAGACAGCAGACTCTCTGCTGAGCGTGGATAGAGCCTGACATGAGGCTTCATCCCAAGACCCCGAGAATATGACCTGAGCCAAAATCAAGTCAGCTGCTTAACCGACTGAGCCACCCAAGTGCCCCCAAAACCATTTCTGAATTTTCTCTTATGACAGCTTTGTTGAGAAATAGTTCATTTAACATATAATTCACCCATTGAAAGTGTACAATTCCTTGGGATTTCTTGTTTGTTTTTTTGCATAATCACAGAGATGTACAATCATCATCACAGTTGATTTTGGAATGCTCCACCATCTCAACAACCATCTCATGCAACCATCTCAACCCTTAGCAGTCACTCCCATCTCCTCCTAGCACTCCCACTCCCTGCCAGCCCTAGGCCAACAGTGATTTACTTTCTGTCTCTGTAGCTTTGTCTATTCTGGGCATTTCACATGAATGGAATGATATAATATATAGCCTTTTGTGACTTAGCTTGATTGTTTTCAAGGGTCATCCATGTTATAGCATATGTCAGTGGTTCATTTGTTTTTCTGGCTGAATAATATTCTATTGTATAGATATTCCATACTGGATATAGAAATATTTATATGTTATTAAAATAGATACATATTGTAAGATATATCTACATATAATTTTTATTTTTTGAAGAGAGAGAGAGGCAAGAGCACAAGTGGGGAGGGAGTGGCAGAGGGAAAGAAAGAGAAGAAAGAAAGAGAAAGAGCAAGAGAGCACAAGCCTAGAGTGGGTAGAGGGGCAGAGAGAGAAGCAAACTGCCCACTGAGCAGGGAGACCCACACTGAACTCCATCCCAGGATCCTGGGATCATGACCTGAACAAAAGGCAGATGCTTAACCAACTGAGCCACTAAGGACCCCTAGCTTGATTTAATAAAAATTTATATATGGATGCACTTTTCTTAGAATATGTAGATGAAAATTAAATAACCAGGGCTACCTAGTTTGTTTATAATAGTTTAGGGATCACCATTATCACTTTAAATGACTCTTGGAGACCCAATATCCTATTCATATTT
>PISX010026269.1:0-24515 GCA_004024625.1 Mellivora capensis | reverse complement strand
TGGGCTACTGGGTATTTACCCCAAAGATACAGATGTGGTGAAAAGAAGGGCCATCTGTACCCCAATGTTTATAGCAGCAATGGCCACGGTCGCCAAACTGTGGAAAGAACCAAGATGCCCTTCAACAGACGAATGGATAAAGAAGATGTGGTCCATATACACTATGGAGTATTATGCCTCCATCAGAAAGGATGAATACGCAACTTTTGTAGCAACATGGACGGGACTGGAAGAGATTATGCTGAGTGAAATAAGTCAAGCAGAGAGAGTCAATTATCATATGGTTTCACTTATTTGTGGAGCATAACAAATAACATGGAGGACATGGGGAGATGGAGAGGAGAAGGGAGTTGAGGGAAATTGTGGGGGAGATGAACCATGAGAGACTATGGACTCTGAAAAACAACCTGAGGGTTTTGAAGGGGCAGGGGGTGGGAGGTTGGGGGAGCCTGGTGGTGGGTATTGTGGAGGGCACGCATTGCATGGAGCACTGGGTGTGGTGTAAAACTATGAACTCTGTTACGCTGAAAAGAAATAAAAAAAATAAAAAAAAACTGTCAATTACACTGAAATAAAAAAAAATCCTTTACAAAAAAAAGCAAAAGAAAATTTTTTTACATAAAAATTTGCATTGATATACAAAAAAGCACCAGAGATGATAAAATGTAGGTAAATATAAAGTTTGTATTACTTTTTAATCTTTTAAAAAGTTTGTTTGACTATTGCAGATTTTACATGTTGGAGCAAACTAAAATTATATGGCTATAAAACAAGGAAAGGAGGGGAGAAATGGAAACATACTGTTGTAAAAATGTACATAAACTGTGGAAGAATGTAATATCATTTGATGGTAGATTGTGACAAGTTAGAAGTGCATAACAATACCCCAAAGTTATTATCAGGATAAAGAAATAGTTATTACCTACTAGCGATAGCAAATAGGCTATCAATACTGAAGATGAATTAGGATGGTAAATATTATTAGTCAGAAAGAAATTAGAGAGGAAAAAACTTGAAGACCAAATGGAAAGTGAGATAAAAAAATCATTATCATTAGCAAATTATTAGATTTGAAGCTAATTTCATTGGTAACAACAATAAATATAAATGGTCTATACGTTCCTATAAAGGCAGATAGCAGAACTGGGGGAATAAAGCAAGGGCCAAATACATGCTATAGATATTATATTTAAATATAAATACACAAAAAAAGAAAAATAATGGAACATATATAGCATGGTAAAATTATAAAAAATCTGAGATGACCATATTAATACAAGTGACTAGATTTCAGAACAAAATATAGTACAGGGTATAAATAGGGAAAATTCATGATGATAAAGTGTCCAATTAATCAATAATAAGAATACACAAATACAAAAAACAGAGTTTAAGATTACATGAAGTAAAACAGACATAGGTGCAAAGAGACTATTTCACCAATATTGTTGGAGATTTAGCACTACTCTATCATTAATTAATAGATCAAGTGAATAGGAAATAAAAAGCACATTCATCAAGATTGGCCATATACTGGTCCATAATACAAGTCTTTTTAAATGTAAAAGTATCATATTAAATATGTAATACCACTACATTGAAATGAAATGAAAAATCAATAAGAAAATACCCAAATATCCAAATATCTAGAAATTAAATAACATAAGCCTGAAAAATCCATGAGTTAAAAAAAACTGGATAATATTCAAAACTATCAAAAATGAAATAAAAGATACTAAAATTTGTTAGCCATAATAAAAGCAGTCTACAAAAAATTAAATTCTTCTAAAAAAGAGTTCTCAAATTAATGATCTAAATTCCCAACTTTAGAAGGTAGAAATGGAAGAGCAAATCAAACTCAAAATAAAGCATAGCAAGGAAATAACTATAAGAGCACAAAGTACTAAAAACAAACAAACATTAGCTAAAAATAAATAGACCAAATCAGTTTCCTAGGAAACATCAATAAAATCTCTACAGATTGATAAAAATATATTAATTTTAAGAACTAAATATAACATAAATAAAGTAAAAATAAATGGGCTGATAAAACAGAAAATAAAATATTATTTGCCAATCTTAGGAAAGAAAGAGGAGTCAATCACTACAGTTCCATGAGACAAAAATAACAAAGTGAATAGTGTGGACAATTTTATGCTGATGGATTTGATATATATGAAGTGTTAGTGAAATAGACAAATTCCTTGTAAGCCATACATTTTCAAAACTGACCTAAAAATCTAAGACATCCAGAAACTTCCTATATCAACTAAAATAGATTAAATAATTAATTAAAAAAACTTCCAACTCTGGTAAAATGTGACAAAATGATTCTAGAATTTAAATGGAAATGCAAAGGAAGAAACAAAAAGTTGGTGGACTTGCACACCTTGACTTCAAGCACTTTTATAGCACTGCAGCAAACAGGATAGTGCAACACTGGCACAAGGAAACAAATGTAGATGAACAGAGCAGAAGAGAGAATATATTCTCATACCCACATATATGTAGTCAATTTTTGATATTGTGCTGAGGAAATGAAAAGGGGAAGTCTAGTCTTCTGAACAAACAATGCAAAAACAGTTAAGTTATATCCAAATAAAGGGAAAAAAAAGAACTTTACTACTACCTAATATCAAACCAATAGTTAATTTGAATAGACCTTATATTTAAAAGCTAAATAAAATATTACAATCACTACAAAAAACACAGAAGAATATATTTACAAACTTTGACCAGGCAAGGTTTTCTAGATAGAGCACAAAATACAAAAGCAAATTTTAAAAAATGGATAAATGTACATTAAAATTATTATTTTCTGCTTTAAAAACTATATCATTAAAAATGAAAAGACAAGATACAAATTGAGAGAATATATTTACAAGGCATCTTTCTGACAAAGGACTTACATCCTGAGTATGTATAGTCAATAATAAGGAGTCAAGCAGTCCAATTTTAAAAAAAGGAAAAAACGGACAAAAGACTTAAACAGAAACCTCTTTAAAGGGGATGGGAGTGATCAGTAATTGAGGATCATTAAATTAATATTTTAAGCTGTCAAGGAAGTGAAAATTAAAATCATAGTGAGACACATTAATGTTAGAATGACTAAAATTATTAAAAATTGGCAATACCAAATGATGGACTGAATATGGAGCAAAGTGGAATTCTCATGTACTGCTAAGATATCTGAGGATGTAAAATCTATACAGTTCTTTGAAAAACATTTAGGCAGTTTCTTAAGTATTTAGGGATACACTGATTATATACTGCTCATCAGTTCCATTTTTAGATGTTTACTGAGAAACCTGAATAGGAATGACATGGCAGCTTTATTTTGATAAACCCAAAGTGGAATCTACTTAAACACCCATAATCCATCCATCAACAGGTGGAAGGATAAATACATTGAGATGTATCTGTAAGACACAATACGGTTTAGTAATACAAAGGCGCACACTACTCATAGACGCATACTCATACTCACTACTCATAGAACAGTCTACTCATAACAGGAATGAATCTCAAAAACATGCCCAGTGAAAGATATCAGACATACTAGCATACATACCACATGATCTTATTTTAATAATAGTCTAGAAAAGATAAATTGAATATGTAATAACTGAAAACCAGTGGTCGTCTAGGTCAAGTAGTCTTAGAAGAAGGCTGTCCTGTAATTGATACAAAAGAACCTTTTTGGGGAGGTTCTTATTTTACATCTTGACTGGGATGATGACTATGTGGGTATATACCTTTGTAAAAATTCATTTAACTGTGCACTTAAGTTGTATTTATTATATATATAGTAAGTAAATTACACATATAAATTATTGATTTAAAATATAGGGGGGAAGGTCAACAGAATGCAAAGGTAAAAAAACTGACTTTTTTTTTTCCTAAGTGTCAGTAACTCAGGAGAGATTCAATGCTTAGACCTCAAAGTTAAATAGTATAGGAGGGTATGTAAGGCCTCTGCAGAATAGAACGATCTCCTCCATAGTTTTCCATTACAGTGCCCTGTCTCATAATTGAAATGAACTTTGCAGTCCAGCATGACAGTCATTACTCCTCAAGACGGAGCAAAAATTGCAGTGAACTTATCTCCAGGAGAACAAGTTTAAAATGAATATATGGTGCCAGGAAGATAGGTCATTGACATAACACCTTACTAGCATGTTTACCAGATAAGAGGTTTTCCAGGACAGAGGATACTGTCCAAATATAGGTTAGCTTCAAGATAAGGAAAGAAAGAGAACAATGAGGCATATATAGATGCGTGAAGACATATACAGAGTTGAACTTAGGAAGCAAAATTACTTTTGTGTAGTGGTTGCCAAGGGAGCCCGACCAAAGAGTCCTGATGTAAGTAAAGGTGCATGACTTTTTTTTTTCCCTGTTTTGTAATATGATGTGTATCCATGTCTAAATTAGTGTATGGCACATAAGAAGCATTTGATGTTTGTTGAATAAATAAATTGTTAAAGCAGGGTGGTTATCAAAAGAGTAAATAAGGTAATGAAAATAAAATCCATGTAATATTCAAACTCCTTGTAAGTGTCAGGACACATACTGTACCCAATACAGTGTGGCTTCACTAATTGTTATTTTATAATTTTGGCTAAAATCAGCCTAGCAACAACTGAATTTTAAAGTCATCAGTGAATATCATGAAATATTTCAAGTATCTCTTTTCAAAAAAGGAGAAGATGTAAGGTCAATTAAAGCAGGACAGTTATAATGAAGGATTTTAACTATGCTTAAAATTGTTCAGTTCCCATCTGTTCACATTATATTTCAGTGCTTTAGGGGAAAACCTGTTTGACCTGAAGTTCAGAGCTAAAACTCAAGTTAAAATAAAAATTGTTCAGTATTAATTACAATGATTAAAGAAGAGGAAAGTTAGAGAACTATGTACTTGTGATTTAGTCATTCAACTAACTATATTATGAATGAAAGGCAGTTGTTAAAGCATCTTGATAAAAAATAGGGGATGGCCTTCCATAGGAGTATCAGTCTTTGACTTAGTAAGCTGTTTCTCTAGGTCCCTGGCTTTAGTAGGCTCTTGTGATCTGGTGTGCCTTCCTATACATTTTCTAAGATTTTTTCAGGTATTCTGGGTCTGGATAGATAACACTGTAGAACAAAGCAAACCACATTCTGACTGGAACACTTCAGAGGGCTCTTTGACCCTCTACCATAGCCCATACCCTCTGCTGTGGAGCCAACCAGATGCTCCCAACAAGCCCTGAGACCCTATGGTGGAATGGTTCCAGAATTATGGCTTAGGAAAAAGACTGCCCCTATTGTCCAGTGTGGTACATGTTTCCAAAGACTGCACAAAATTGAACCTCAAGAATAATACTAACATGCTGATTTGGGGTGACTAAATTGTTTATACAGACAAGAGCCCTGTTAAAAGTAGCTTTCTATCTCTTTCCTTCTAGCCTAAGAGAATAAAAATGAAATGTAAAATAAGAAAATTGTAAAGTAACAATATCTAAAAGAAGGTCTAACTGTAGTGAAATATGAGCAGTCTTATTATAAACATGCTGTGCTTATAAATATAATTCCACTAAGGTGGAATTTAGAGGTAAAACTGGTAGACTTAAAATCCAAGTAACTAGATTGAAGCAAAAATAAGGCATTTGAAATCAAAGCTGGATAGAATCTCTAAGTAATTAGAAAATATTTGTTTAAATTAAAGACAGAAAACATAGTTTCTCTGAAGATCCAAAGTACAGAATACTCATTGAGCAAGAATTGCTATGCTCTAGAAAATGAATCAATGTATGTTTGTAACCAAGGGGTATTAGAATAGGCACATCTAAAGGTTATTTAATGAGGCATCATGTGATACCTAAATTATTTCAGTGCTTTTAAATATTAAATATTTTAATATTTTAAATATGTCTCTCGCTTATTAGACATATAAGAAATACTTGTAACCAAATGGAGCTTAATTTGTTATATTTTTATAGTAACAATGCATTAGAATCCTGTAAGAAGAAAGCAAATTAAAAAAGAAGAAGAAGAAGAAAGCAAATTCAAAGGTATGTAGGACATTTTTGAAACACAAGGCTTGCAAGTAGGAAAGGTTTGTACTACCAAAGGCACTAACTGTGTAATTTCAGAGCTTTGAAAATTGACACTGTACTCCTGGACATAAGCCAGTTAGGATTTTTCAAATTTGAATGCCTCAATATACAAAAAGCATTTGCAAAATAATATATGGAACACAGAGCATTCAAAGACAATGTGCCTTCTTTGGAAAAGAGAATGCAATCCTTGAAATATTTTATTTTAAAAGTCTTCTATGGAGTAGATTCTAAGAAATATTTAGGTTCTGTGTTACATACAAATACATATACGTGTGTCTGTGTGTGTTTCCATTTTGTGGTTGCTCTTATTTTTTTTTTGGAAATATAATAATCCCAGAAGATTCTGAAAAAAACATTTTTAGATAAGATGTTTCATTTGGCTGCCATTTGGCCTAAGATCAGATCAAATTCTAATTCATTCTTTTCTTATTTATTTGTTATTAGTGACTGGCTGAAGTAAACATTTTATATGGCTGGATAATTTCTTGAGTTCATCTTTTTGAATTAAAATTACTGTTACTTGTTATTCAAAATATGGAAAGGGAATACGTTTTGGGATATTGGCTTTGGAATTATTTTGTGGCTGATAAAATGTGGTGTTTATCTAGAAAATGTACATATCTAGTTCAATTTGGCTATAGAACCAGTTAGCATAGGAACACATTTAATGGGTAGGGTAGATCTGGGTCCTCTTAAGAAACTAGATCCATATTCATCATAGCATACATTGAATTTAAAACATCTTTTTTTTAAGTTTGTTTTTCTTAGTATGTATTTCTTTTGTGGAAGGTAACTTCTGAAATGTTTCTTGGAAAATATAACCTAAAGGGAAGCATTGCAGGCTAAGATATATGTGAAAGTGTGCTGGGCACACTTAAATTCCAAGTTTCTTAAAAAAAAAAAAACTGCTAGAAAATGTACAAATTATTTTCCTCTTCATGGAAAGGTTTTTAGAAAACATGACATGATTATAAAGAAAGCTATATTGAAGTGACTTTTCTAAGGACAGAAAAATATGACATTTTCAAGATTTGAAGAGTCAATTTTCAATATTTTTAATACGAGTCAAAATATTTGAAATTGAAGAGCCTTCCTTGTGTTTACAAGGAACTTCAGTTGGAACTATTTTCAGGATGAAGAATACTGAGACTGATGTTGATGATTTACATTGGCAATTCCATGCTGACATTTGCCTACTAACAAAATTCTATCACCGAAAGGATTACCTGTCATATCTGCAATAAATAATAGAATTCTTACCAAAAAAAAAAGATTGAGTAAATTAGGTTTCTTTTTCTAACTACAAACATCAATTCTATGCACCTTGTGCATTTTTAATTTTTATTATCATTTTATGCTTTTTAAATGGAGCTTCTGCCTAGGAAGAGTTAGTTTCTGGTACCTCTCCTGGTTATCTCATTTGCCTCTCTCTCTCTGAAATTGTGTATGAAACAGGCTCCAAAACACCCCTACTGAGATATACGAATTACCTGTCTACTTGCGGCTGGAGAAACTCAGAGGGAAATGTGCAATGAAACGAAAATTCGTGTTTTTGTGTTTACTGTCTTGATGATGACAGCTTTGTAATAGAGCTTAAAATCCAGAATGGTGATACCACCAACTTTGGCTTTCTTTTTCAATATTCCTTTGGCTATTCAAGGTCTTTTCTGGTTCCATATAAATTTTAGGATTATTTGTTCCATTTCTTTGAAAAAAATGGATGGGATTTTGATAGGGATTGCATTAAATGTGTAGATTGCTTTAGGTAGCATGGAAATTTTCACAATATTTATTCTTCCAATCCAGGAGCATGGAACATTTTTCCATTTCCTGTATCTTCCTCAATTTCTTTCATAAGTACTTTATAGTTTTCTGAGTATAGATTCTTTGCCTCTTTGGTTAGATTTATTCCTAGGTATCTTATGGTTTTGGGTGCAACTGTAAATGGGATTGACTCCTTAATTTCTCTTTCTTCTGTCTTGTTGTTGGTGTAGAAAAATTCAACTAATTTCTGTGCATTGATTTTATATCCTGACACTTCACTGAATTCCTGTACAAGTTCTAGCAGTTTTGGAGTGGAACCTTTTGGGTTTTCCACATATAGTATCATATAAACAGAAAGTATTTTTATATTCATTTTTACTTCATCACTTTTTTAATTTCTATTTTTATTTATATTGCATAATATTCATGTAATCCATACAATTTTTGTAGGATTCATACAATTACCTTAGAAGGATATATAGAACCAATAATATATTAAAGTTTTCAAAAATGTGCTTCTAGAAACTGAGGTCTAAACCGTCCCTTCATTATCTGTTAAATAAGGCATTTTGGCCAATGTGCTTCTCTGTGACTTATCCTTAAAACAGGGATGTTTTAAAGCAGTACCTGCTTCAAGAGTGATATGGTGATAAAATGCATTAATATGATAAAGTATATAGAATACTATATGAAATGTTTAGCTGTTATTAAAATATTATTGAATTTATAGATAAATATAAATATTGGAAGGTATACATCTAGAAATAAAGTAGTATATGATTAACATTTAGAGGTCATTTAAATATACACATTTCCAAAGTAGGTATACAGATGTCATGAGAATAGGTCTTAAAATCAATCATCATTTTATGAATGAGCAGAGGAGAAAAATTTAATGTATAAAAAGGTCTCCTGAGGAAAATGTTCCCCTCCTGAAATACATCATAACAAAAAGTATTTTAATTCTTGAGGATAGACTAATTTGTTTCTGACTCTGTGATCTTGGACAAATTAGTTCAGCAATCTGAAAACCACTTTTCTCATCTAATGAATTGCAAGAGTAATGTTATTTCATAGGCTTGTTGTAAAGATTAAGCAATTTATTACATGTGGGGTGCTGAGTGCACTGCTTGGCACATAATTTGAAAAAAAAAAAATTGGTTTAGTTCCCTCCTTTTCCTGACTACAGTGCCTTAAATTTCTATATTTTTCAGATTATAGGAATTTTTTTGTGTGTGGAAATCCTGCTGGAGTATCTTATTTTGAATTATTTATTAACTAATCATTCCATCTAAAACATCCTGAGGGCACAGAATGAGTATATTGATGAGGTTATGAAGCAGAATCAAGAAGGATGTATAGGTGTGTCCTGTAGGCATGCTTAGACATGTCAGCCAAGTCTTTTCTTTATGGGGGAATCTCCATAGGCTAAGCTACATCTCACTTAGTTCCACCAACAATTCATGTGGCGCCGTCTACACAACTGTGACCCCAACTATGCTACTTATTTCATGTCAAGGCCTCTTTCCAACTTCTAAGAGTGGACTGAGAAGGAAAAAACTATCTTCTCATTCCTAGGAATATGAAGCTTTGGTCCTTTGAAGTCCTGAGTATGGGTTATTCCTGTACATCTGCTGGCTTTAGAAATCTTGATATCAGTATCAAGGACCAATATCCCTTTGCCTTAAGAGACATATTTCCCGGGACGCCTGGGTAACTCAGTTGGTTAAACGGCTGCCTTCGGCTTGGGTCATGATCCCAGCGTCCTGGGATTGAGTCCCACATCGGGCTCCTTGCTCGGCAGGGAGCCTGCTTCTCCCTCTGCCTCTGCCTGCCACTCTGTCTGCCTGTGCTTGCTCTCTCTCCCTCTCTCTCTGACAAATAAATAAATTTTTAAAAAAATTTTAAAAAAAGAGACATATTTCCCAAGATAAAATAGACCTTGAACTTAGACACCCAGAATGTTCTCAGAAATGTCACTTTCTCCAATGTCTCCTGTGGATAAAGGCATACGTTTAGTTTTTCTTGAGCACAGAAGCAGACTGGGGATCCCTCACCAATACCTGAGTCCTCTTAGAAGATAAGAGCTAAGAATTTAATAGCTTTCTTCTCATCTGTGTGCTATCAACCATAATCTCAGGTCATTCAGCAATTGCGATAGTTATCTATCTATCTATCTATCTATCTATCATCTATCTATCTATCTATCTATCATGATCCAATATATCATATCTATATCACATAGATATCATATATATTCATATATATGTACATATACATACACATACAGGTTCACATATATGCACTTGCATTTTAATATCAAATTTATGCATTGAAGTGCCATAGAAGAAGCAATGGACACAGAAAAATAGGAAAATACTGAGGGGTACTAAAATATACTTCCTTCTTAAAATATATTTTTCCTACACTTGGGCCTGGATATAATAGAAAACTCAAAAGCATCAAATTATTCCTTCTTTAAGATATATTTATTTTGGCAGAAAAACTGATCCAGCAATTAAAAAATTGATGGGTTATAATTTGAGCATGTTGGGTTTGATATCTGTGGTCATCTAGGTGGCAATGTGCATATCATATCACCAAAAAGTCATATCTTTTTATTATAAGCAATTCATGTATGTTTCATTATTCAGACTATCCTTTAACAAGAGAAACTATCTCAGCTTATTCTTAAGCAAACACTGCATTCAAAATCCCAAGCATTCTATATATCTACTACATAAAAAACTTCAATATTTTACATAGACTTTATTATATATAACAATGAGGAAATTCCAATTCCGAATGCACTTTTCATAGAAAATCGTATCAATTTAACAGAGGGAAAGCTCTATGAAAGGACTCATGTTGCAACTTTAGAAATTCACCATTAGTGAGTCCCTGGATAAGGGCTCTATGATGAGGTATGGAGGAAGTATAGTGTGAAAGAGCAGAGATATCGACAAGGATAGACCTTAAAAGCAATAATCACTTGATGACTGAGAAGTTTCTCATATTCAAAGGGAATCTAGAAATTTCTGCAAAATCTGAGCTTAAACTAAGAAATGCAGTAAATAATACAGCATATAGATGGTTCATTTCAAGTTAATAAAATTGTAACACACGTGATGGATAATTGTTTTAAAATTTGAAACTGAGGTAGCCTTTTCCTGATTAAAGAACTCCTTTTCTACTCGAACCTTATTATTTAAAACTTTTTACCTCCTAACTGAATATATTATTTCTAAGTTTGTTTGATTTGCATTATTCTAAGACACTGCTAATCAAATATTTTAATCAGCATTAGAATAGCAGTATTTACACAGCAAAAAGCAAAACATAAATAATTTAAAACATTAAAATGCAAGATACTTTATTCTGTGTTGTTTATCTCCATTTCTATTTACATTTCAGTCTTTTAAGTATCTAAAGAACTCTTATTAAAAACTAAATTTTTATGATTTTATCACAATTTCTTGAATTATTTAAAGATTTCTCCAAGGAGGGGACACATGAGTGGCTCAGTTTGTTGAGTGTCAGACTCTTGGTTTTGGCTCAGTTCATGATAATATGGATGGTGAGATGAAGCCCTGCAGGGAGCTACTCACTCAGGGAGGCTTCTGCTGGAAGATTCTCTTACTCTGCTCCTTCCCCTGTGCATGCTCACATTCTCTCTCTCAAATAAATAAATCTTGAAAAAAAAAAAAATTCTCCAAGGAAGAATAGCAAATATCCTTCTTTCAAAAAGTTTTCAAAACTTAAAAAAACCTTTTATTTTTTTTCCCCTAATGAAAATTGAGATGTTAATTCCTGCCTGGCTTTGTGGTTGAAGACACCTGTGGACACAGAACTACCTTGGCCAGTACCTCCTTTTGTGGTACTCAGGTTGCTGACCCAGTAGGAGTTGGACACTTCTTCTGATTAATGTATCTATAGAGGTACCACTAACAGCAGCAATGTATTACATTACAGAGCTTTCCAGATTGTAATAGTTTGTTAAGATTTATGTCTTCTAAAGATGAGAAAAAGTTCAGAAATAAAAAGAACAGCCATCATTTTCATTTTACTTTCAAAGAAACTGGAACTCACTAAAATTATCTGAATTTATTTTTTAAGCAACATAATCAGAGAAAGAAAAAAAAAAGGGGGGGGGGAAGAGTCCCTCTGATTCCTCATTAAGTTTCCTATCTACACCAGAGATAAATCTGTATGCTCTCTACTACATTGGGGCAAATTTTCAAGCTGGCTTATTGGGTTAAATAAGTGGTTTAAGGCTATGAAACAAGTTTTTCCCTGTGGAATATAATTGATGTGCTTGGTGGCTGCACTCTCTTGACCTCATTATTACCATTTTCAATAAGGTACATTGACAAACTCTAATGAAATTAATGCTTTCTGTTGAGAAAGGGGGTAAAAGAGAAAGATTAGAAAAGTATGAGTAGATGTTAAAAAAAATTCTAGGATAAATTTAGTGTATCAGAGCTGGAGCAGCATCAGATTCCCATACTGTGTATGAATTTCCAGCTCCAAAAATTGTGAAAAAGGCATAGAAACTTCATAGATACCCCAATGCCCATGATCCACCACTTTAGGGTGTGATTTGAAAAGCAAATGGTGTGTTGATGGCATTAAAAAAGGTATAAAAGACATTTTAATGACAGTGTAATCAAAAATTATACACCAGCTGTCACAACCAAGGCAACCATAGTAATTGGGGGTGACCAGAAGGCTTTCCAAAATAAGCTTCTTTTAAAGATTCATTTAAAACTGTCACCAAGGGACTGTTGACATTTTAATTTCTTCTTTAGATTTGGGAGTTGTTATTTTATTTCTTTTTATCTTTTCTTTGTAGAACAGGATAGCTCAATTTATTATCAGTTCTCTCTATAGTGAATAATCAGAGAAGCAAAAAGGAAAATATACTTTTATAATGAATACTTTTATTAAAATTAAGGCCATTTTAAAGACAGGCATTGAAATAATACATAGTTTGCTTTAACTATCACATATAGTTTGTACATGAATTAATTCATTATTAATACTTATATCATTAATTTTGTTATTAATATTCCTTGATATTCTGGGCTAGTAATTCTATGATCAAAAAGCAATTGTTAGTATTAATATATTAGCATGTTTAATTGATAATGATGCTTCTGTATTATATCTCCCAAGAGTTTGTGTAATAAGTGATATGAATATACCTCATTTACAAATGGGTTATCATTGTTTTAATCTTCCTCTTAACCTCTTAATTACTAAAATTATAGAAATATTTCATTACATCAGTACTTAGTATTTTACAAAACGTTTCCTTTGTGTTTCGCATTTTTTCCTTGCAACAGCCCAACAGCATATACAGGATAGGTATTAGCAGCCAAAATTACGGATGTGGAAACTGAGAATGAGAAAAGCTGATTATTTAGATAACATAATGAAGAAAGAGCATAACTGAAACCTAATTTTGGGACATCTTTGCCAATGCATGGTACTGTCAATCTGTTGTTGTAAGCTAAGTAAATAAGTGAGCAGTGATATCTCATACTTGTAACTGCATTTCCCTAAAAATTAATGATGTTGAGCATCTTTTCTGCTGCATATTTGCCAGGAATATGTCTTTTTGGATGAAATGTCTGTTCAGATCTTTGCTTATCATTTTTATTGGATTGCTTTCTTGTTATTGAATTTTGAGAGTATTTTATGTAATCTGTATATGAATACTCTGTGAGGTATGTGATCTGCAAATATTTTCCTTTAGTCTGCAGCTTATATTTTCATTTTCTTTACAGTATCATTTAAATAGAAGAATTTTTTAATTTTAATAAAATCCAAATTGTAAATTTATTATTTTAGGACTTGTGCTTTTGGTATTACATCTAACAGATCTTTATCTGACCTAGGGTCACAAAGATTTTCTGCTATACTTTACTATCTTTAAGTCTATGACCCATTTGAATAAATCTGCATATAATATGTGAGACATGGTTTAAAGTTTTTGTTTCTTTGTTTTGCATATGGAGCTCAATTATTCCCACACCATTTGCTGGAAGAGATTATGCTTTTCTTTCCACTGAATTGCCTTAACACCTCTGCCAAAATCAAACTAATATATTTCTATGTGTACAAATCTGGACTCTGTTCATTTTATCTATGTATCTGTCTTTTTACTAAAATCATACTGTCTTAATTACTGTTAATTTTTTATTAAGTATTGAAATCAGGTAATATGGATTTTAGATATTCTAGATATTTTAGATATTATTAGATATTAATAGATATTTTGGATATTATTTTAGATATTCTAGTTGTTTTGACTTTCCATGTGTTTTTAAAATCAGCATATCATTATCTACAGAAATAATTGCTAGGGTTTTGAGTAGGATGGGTCAATCTCAAGAGAAATGACAGGCTAATGTTGAGCGTTCAAATCCATGAATACATTTTTTTCAATAATTTAAGTCTTCTTTGAGTTCTTCTATCTGTATTTTGTAGTTTTGGGCATACAGATTCTATATATATTTTATCAGATTTATGTATAAATCAGTTTGCCTGCCTGTCTTTCTATCTTTTTCCTTCCACCTTTCCAAGGTACAGTTATAATTGGACTTCTATAATTTATATAGAAAACAGTCATGGCTCAAATATTGAGCCACTTATATTTTACTCTTTGGTCCTACATAAATGACACTTGTTGCTGTGCCATTTTATCACTTGTTAGAAAAATTAATGACAGCTCATGAAATTGGAAAGCACCAGTTTGAATACGCTTTCTAAACAAGAAGCTATCATTGATTTCTCATTCAGGATTAAAATACAATAAATAGTGATATTTCACTTGAAGATTGTGAAACTTTTTTAGCCACTGGAGGCTAGATAGCATCAAGTTACCAATCACCTCTGCTCTGGATTAATATGCCTTATAGAAAAGAGTTCTGAATGGTGAATACCAAAGAATCTTGTATCCTTACTAAGTAGAGAAAATTCTTTTATTTTTTTTTGTATTTTATTTTATTTTTTTAAGATTTTATTTATTTATTAATTCATAGTTTTTGCACCACACCCAGTGCTCCATGCAATGTGTCTCCTCCATAATACCCACCACCTGGCTCCCCCCAACTTCCCACCCCTCACCCCTTCAAAACCCTCAAGTTTTTTTTCAGAGTCTAGAGTCTTGACATTATAGTCAAACATTTATAATTGTGGATATTTTAAGTATTTCATGATTATTTACTACACTCTAAATCACATCTTCCCCTTAATATGTGACCACAAACTTGTTTCAAGTTTAATCAAGCAATAATTATCAATACGTTGAGTCACTCCCAGCTTACAATACACCACCAGCATTGACCTTACTTCAGATCCTAGATTATTATTTATCTTACACTGAAGTTGACCAGAGTGAAAAATTACTTAAAGAAGGCAAGCCCTACAAAATCCTTCAGCTGAGTTCTGTTTATAATTTGTGTCTTTAATAAGAAAGTTATTATTAGAAGTTGTTGCTTATACTATACTATAACTTTGTCCAATTCCACAAAGCACATATTGGTTTCCAAATGTCCAACAATAGAGGATTATTAAAAAAAAAAAAAAAAGGAAAGGTTGTTACCATCATAGAAATACTAAGCAATCATTGCAAGTGATATAACTGTAAATAAAATTAGACATTGTTATTCATATCACATTACATGATAGGAAAACATAGCATTGCACAAAAATTCTTGCCAAAAACATTAAACATATATCTAATCAAACAGGTTCTAAATATCAGTGTATAGGAAATAACAATAGGGAAAGGAGAATGCTAAATGACACTGCAAAAAAAAATGAAACCGATCAAATTCAGAATGTAGAAAATTCTATGGTCCAAAGATCAACTTAATTTTCTACAAATAAATAGTGTGCAAAAATAAAGAGACATAAACTTCTAAAAGAGAACATTCCACCCTAAAACGACAGAATACTCATTCTTCTCGAGTGCACATGGAACTTTGTCCAGATTAGACCACCTACTGGGTCACAAATAAGGGCCCAACCAATGCCAAAAGATTGAGATTATTCCCTGCATATTCTCAGATCACAGTGCTTTGAAACTGGAACTCAACCACAAAAAGAAGTTTGGAAGGAATTCAAACACTTGGAAGCTAAAGACCACCCTGCTTAAGAATGTTTGGATCAACCAGGAAATCAAAGAAGTACTTAAACAATTCATGGAAACTAATGGGAATGAAGACACTTTGGTCTAAAACCTATGGAATATGGCAAAGGCGGTCCTAAGGAGGAAATACATAGCCATCCAAGCCTCCCTCCAAAAAAAAAAAAAAGAAAAAAGAAAGAAAAAGAAAAATCCAGAACACACCAGCTCTTTTTACACATTAAAGAACTGGAGAACAACGACAAATTAAGCCAATCCCATACACAAGAAGGGAAATAATCAAGATTAGAGTAGAGATCAATGAGTTAGAAACTAGAGATACAGAAGAACACATCAATGAAACTAAAAGCTGTTTTGTTTTTTTTTTAAAGAATCAATAAGATCCATAAACCATTGGCCAAATTAATCCAAAAGAAAAGAGAGAGGACCCAAATTAATAAAATTATTAATGAAAAGGGAGAGGTCACGACTAACACCAAGGAAATAGAAACAATCATCAGAAATTATTATCAACAGTTACATGCCAATAAGTTAGACAACCTAGATATAATGGATGCATTCCTGGAAACCTACAAACTTCCAAAACTGAATCAGGAAGAAATTGACAACAGAATAGACCAATATCTAGTAATGAGATTGAAGTAGTGATCAAAAACCTCCCAAAAAGCAAGAGCCCAGGACCTGCCAGATTCCCTGGAGAATTCTACCAAATATTCAAAGAAGAGTAATACCTATTCTCCTGAAGATGTTTCAAAAAATAGAAACAGAAGGAAAACTTCCAGACTCTTCTTATGAAGCCAGCATTACCCTGATCTCCAAACCAGGCAAAGACCCCACCAAAAAGGAGAATTTCAGACCAACATCCCTGATGAATATGGATGCCAAGATTCTCAACAAGATCCTAGCTAATAGGATCCAACAGTACATTAAAAAGATTATCCACCATGACCAGGTGCGATTTAGCCATGGGATGCAAGTGTGGTTCAACATTTGCAAATCAATCAGTGTGTTAGAACAAATCAATAAGAGAAGAGAGAAGAACCACATGGTACTCTCAATTGATGCAGAAAAAGTATTTAACAAGATATAGCATCTGTTCCTGATTAAAACCCTTCAAAGTACAGGGATAGAGGGAACATTCCTCAACTTCATAAAATCTATCTATGAAAAACCCACAGTGAATATATCCTCCTTGGGGAAAAGCTGACAACCTTCCCTTTGAGATCAGGAACATAACAAGGACGTCCACTCTCGCCACTGTTCTTCAAAATAGTACTAGAAGTCCTAGCAACAGCAGACAACAAAAAGAAATAAAAGGTGTTCAAATTGATAAAGAAGAAGTCAAACTCTCTCTCTTCACAGATGACATGATACTTTCTATGGAAAACCCAAAAGACTCCACCCCCGAATTAGTTGAACTGATACAGCATTTCAGTAGTGTGGCAGGATACAAAATCAATGTACTGAAATCAGTTGCTTTCTTATATACTAACAATGAAAATATACAAAGGGAAATTAGAGAATCCATTCCATTTATTATAGCACCAAGAATCATAAGACCCTGGGAATAAACCTAACCAAAATGGTAAAGGATCTGTACTCAAGGAACTACAGAACACTCATGAAAGAAATTGAAGAAGACACAAAAAGATGGAAGAGCATGTTCATGGATCAGAAGAATAAACATTGTTAAAATGTCTATACTGCCTAGAGCAATATATAGTTTCAATGCCATCCCTATCAAAATTCCACTGGTATTTTTCAAAGAGCTGGAACAAACAATCCTAAAATTTATATGAAACCAGAAAAGACCATGAATTGCTAAGGAAATGTTGAAAAAGAAAAACAAAACTGGGGGCATCGTGTTGCCTGATTTCAAGCTTTACTACAAAGCTGTGATCACCAAGACAGCTGGTACTGGCACAAAAACAGACACATAGACCAGTGGAACAGGTAGAGAGCCCAGATATGTCCCCTCAACTCTCTGGTCATATAATCTTTGACAAAGCAGGGAAAAATATCCAGTGGAAAAAAGACTGTCTCTTCAATAATGGTGCTGGGAAAATTGGACAGCTATGTAAAAGAATGAAACTCAACCATTCTCTTATATCATACACAAAGATAAACTCAAAATAGATTATAAAAACCTCAACGTGAGTCAGGAATCTATCACAATCCTCGAGGAAAACATAGGCAGTAATCTCTTCTAAATCGGCCACAGCAACTTCTTTCAAGACATGTTTCCAAAGGCAAAGGAAACAAAAGTGAAAATGAACTTTGGGACCTCATCAAGATCAAAACCTTCTTCACAGCAAAGGAAACAGTCAACAAAACAAAGAGGCAACCTACGGAAGGGGAGAAGATATTCACAATTGACACTAAAGACAAAGGGCTGATATCCAAGATCTATAAAGAACTCCTCAAACTCAACACACACAAAACAGATAATCACGTCAAAAAATAGGCAGAAGACATGAACAGACACTTCTCCAAATAAGACATACAAATGGCTAACAGACACATGAAAAATGTTTATCATTATTAGCCCATCAGGAAGATTCAAATCAAAACCACATTGAGATACTACATTACACCAGTTAGAATGGCCAAAATTAACAAGCAGTAAACAACAAGTGTTGGAGAGGATGTGGAGAAAGGGGAACCCTCTAACACTGTTGGTGGGAATGCAAGTTCGTGCAGCCACTTTGGAAAACAATGTGGGGATTCCTTAAGAAATTAAAAATAGAGCTTCCCTATGACCCTGCAATTGCACTACTGGGTATTTACCCCAAAGATAGAGATGTAGTGAACAGAAGGGCCATCTATATCCCAATGTTCATAGCAGCAATGGCCAAAGTTGCCAACTGTGGAAAGAACCAAGATGCCTTTCAATGGATGAACGGGTAAGAAGATATGGTCCAAATATACAATGGAGTATTATGTCTCCATCAGAAAGGATGAATACCCAGCTTTTGTATCAACATGGATGGGACTAGAAGAGATTATACTGAGTGAAATAAGTCAAGCAGAGACAGTCACTTATTATCTGGTTTCACTTACTTGTGGAGCATAGGGAATAACATAGAGGACATTAGGAAATAGAGAGGAGAATTGAGTTGGGGGAAATTGGAGGGGGAGATAAATCATGAGATACTGTGGACTCTGAGAAACAAATTGAAGGGTTTGGAGGGGAGAAGCGTGGGGGTGTTGGGTGAGCCTGGTGGTGGGTATTATGGAGGGTACATATTGCTTGGAGCCCTGGGTGTGGTACATAAACAATGAATTTTGGAACACTGAAAAGAAATAAAATAGAAAAAAAAAAGAAAGCAGGAGTGGCTATATTAATTTCAAACAAAGCAAACCTGAAAATAAGGAGACTTCTTTTTATAGTTGAATAATATTCCTGCATGTGTATGTGTGTATGTGTGTGTGTGTGTGCATGTGTGTATCACATCTTCTTTATCCATTTGCCAGTTAATGGACACTTGCACTCCTTCTATAATTTAGCAATTGTAGATGATGCCACTATAAATATCAGGGTGCATGCATCACTTTGAATTGCTATTTTTGTATTTTAGAGGTAAATGCCCAGTAGTGTGATTCCTGGATAGAGGATAGTTCTATTTCTAATTTTTTTGAGGAACCTCCCAACTGTTTTCTACAGTGACTGTATCAGTTTGCATTCCCACCAACAGTGCAAGAGGGTTCCCCTTTCTCCACAGCCTCATTAACACCTGTTTCTTATGTTTTTAGCCATTCTGACAGGTGTGAGGTGATATCTCACTGCAGTTTTTGTTTGTATTTCCCTGATGCTCAGTGGTGTTAAGCATCTTTTCATGTGTCTGTTGGCCATCTGTATGTCTTCCTTGGAAAAACATCTATTCATGTCCTTTTCCCATTTTTTAATTGGATTATTCATTTTGGGGGTGAGTTTCTTCATGTATTTTGGATGCTAACCCTTTATTAGGTAAGTCATTTGCAAATATCTTCTCATATTCCCTAGGTTGCCTTTAATTTTGTTGATTGTTTCCTCCCCTGTGCAGAAGCTTTTTATTTTGATGATGTCCCAATAGTTTATTTTTGCTTTTGTTTCCCTTCCCTCAGGAGACATAATCTAGAAAGAAGCTGCTATGGCTGAAGTCTGTGTTCTCCTTTAGGATTTTTATGGTTTCAAGTCTCATAGTTAGGTATTTAATCCTTGAATTTATTTTTGTGAATGGTATAAGAAAGTTGTCCAGTTTCATTCTTTTGCATGTGCTGTCCTATTTTCCCAACATAATTTGTTGAAGAGACTACCTTTTTCCCATTGGATATTCCTTCCTTTTTTGGCAAAGATTAATTCTTGCCATTTGCAACAATATGGATGGAACTAGAGAGTATTATGCTAAGCAAAATAAGTTAGTCAGAAAAAGACAAATACTATTTGATTTCACTGATACGTAAGAATTTAAGAAACCAAACAAATGAGCAAAGGGAGAGGAAAGGGAGAGAGAAAGACAGATAGGAAAACCAAGAAACAGTTTTGTAACTATAGAGAACAAACTGTTACCAGAAGGAAGGTGGGTGTGGGGGATGGGTGAAATAGGTTTTGAGGATTAAGGAGTGTAATTGTGATGAGCACAAGGTGTTGTATGGAAGTGTTGAATCACTATATTGTACACCTGAAACTAATATTACACTGTATGTTAAATAACGGGAATTCATTTATTTTTTAAGGATTTTATTTATTTATTTGAGAGAGAGAAAGAGCACAGAATGGGAGAGGGAGAAGAGAGAAGCAGGCTCCCCACTGAGCAGGGAGCCCAATGTGGGGTTGATCCCAGGACCCTGGAATGATGACCTGAGCCAAAGGCAGACATTTAACTGGCTGAGCCACCCAGCCATTCCAAATAACTGGAATTTGAATAAAAACTTTTAAAAAAAGGAAAGTTATTAGAGACATGTAATGATACAGGAGTTAATTCTCTAAGAAGAAATAGCAATTCTTAATGCATATATACCTATCAACATAATGTCAAACTACACGAGGCAAAAACTGATAGAACTACAAGTAGAAATAGATGAATCCCACTTTAGTAGTTAGAAACTTCAGCACCCTTCTCTCAGAAAATGGACAGATCCTGCAGATAGAAACATGGTTGAACTCAACAACACCACCAGTCAACTGGAAATAATGGACATCTTTAGACTACTTCATCCAACAGCAGAATGTACATTCTTCTCAAGCTCATGTGGAACATTTACTAAGACGGACCACATTCTGGGAGATAAAATTCACCTTAACAAAATTTAAAAAGTAGCAATCATATGTTTACTCTTAGACCACAAAGGAACTAAACTGCACATCAAAAACAGAAAGATAATAGGAAAATCCCAAAATACTTGGAGCTTAAGTAACACATTTCTAAATAACACATGGGTCAAAGAAAAAAATCTCCAGAGAAATTTTAAAATGTGGTTAACCAAATGAAAAGGTAAAGGCAACTTAAAAAAAATTGTGGGATGCAATGAAAGCAGTTCTTAGAGGGAAATGTATGACACTGAATGCATATATTAAAAAAGAATAAAAAAATTAATTCAGTAATCTAAGCTTCCATGTTAGGAAACTGCAAAAATAAAAGAAATTAAATCTGAAGTATGCAGAAGAAAAGAAATAATAAGAAAATAGAAATCAATGCAATTGAAAACAGGAACTCAGTAGAAAAAAAAAAATCAATGATACCAAAAGCTAGTTCTTTGAAAAAATCCATAAAATCAATAAACTTTTAGTCAGAATAACTAAGGCAAAAAGAGAGATGGTACAAATTACTAATATCAGAAGTGCAAAATGGGATATCACTACAAATACTTGTTACTTATATTTAATGAAGCTAGAAAAAAATATAAAAATCTTTCCTTAATATGAATGACTGTATGAAAATAAGTAAATTTCATTAAAATAAAATTGAAGAACTAGTAAACTTCTGGGTAGTATATTTTCTCTTTTTTAAATTCTTTAACATATGTATGATTATTTAAAGGAAAGAAAAAATTTTAAAGATTAAAATATCTTCTGAGATGTTTCAACATATATAGTATATAGCTATGAAAATTAAAACAGAAAATGAAGAGGAGAAAAGGACAAATTATGGCAAATTTTCTATGTTTCCAAAGGGGTAAACTATTAATACTAATTAATTTCACATTCCAGTTAATAAAAAAGAAATATATATATAAATTTTAATTAATAATCTATATTATAATCCCTAGAGCAAACACATGAACAACACCTGCACACATACAAAACCTAGAATATAATGATGTCAGGAGAGTAGAAGGAAAGAAATGGAAAATACGTAGCAACAAATACTAATCAAAAGAAAACTATATTGAGTAAAATGCATGTTTCCAAAAGCTGACTAGAGTTTGAGAATCACTGCTCTATGCAGACAGAGAAGTAAAATGTTTAAGGCATCATTATCCCTTATTTGAATTACTGTCACAGTAGACATTTACATCCAACCTTTTTTCCAGTCCATGCTATATAGAGCAAGTAGAACATTCTTCTTTCAAAATTACAATGGACAGTTACACACCTGCATAAAGCCCTTTATGGCTCCATATTGCCATTGCAGTATACACCCAATCTGCTTTACACTTGTAGAACTTCTTTTCAGTCTAGCTTCTTGCCTTATCTTGAACCACTCTTGCCTCTTTCAGGCTCCAACATCCTGATTTTGTTTGATTCCTTTCAGTTCTGAGCCCTGGAATTTCACTGCTTTCATCAACAAATATTAAGCCATAATTGTCTTTGTCATAAGAGTTGCCTTCCGTCTATAGCCATACCACCCTGAACACACCCGATCTCGTCTGATCTAAGAGAAGCTAAGCAGGGTTGGGCCTGGTTAGTACTTGGATGGGAGAAGGGTTGCCTTCCCATTTCATTCCTGTTTTGCCTTGCTTACTCCAACTTCTACTTCAATTTCACCTTAAAATTAATTACCTTAGCGGGACCTATCCTGGTCCCTAAAACTGTATAATTGTGTTCTCTGGAAGGTCATCACTGTGTACAACTTGAGTGCCCAACTCCTTGAAGGCAGAGAACGTAAATGATTTGGAATTCTACTTCATGAGAGAACTCCCCATTCTCCCCCATTAATGAGTGAATTAATAAATAAATTATTTTATTTATTTCAGTGCAGATTCTTATATGTAGATTTTATATTTTGATTATAGACCAATGGTACTTTACCATGTTGCTCAGATTGTCCCAGCTTTGGCCATTTGGAGCTCTTTCCTTTGGCTTCTGTGTTCCTTTAACATATATCCATCATTCTGTGCAGGTGTGTTTGTGTGTGTACTTGTGTGTGTATGTGTGGGTGAGGGTGTAACAGAGAGAGGGAGAAAGGGGGGAATTTCCTTAATTTTTGGATTTGGTGTACTACAAGATACTCTGGGATCATCTTGTATATGTTCTGCCCCAGTCTTAAAGTAAGCTATTTGCCCAAGGATCCCTTGTTCTCCTGAAGAATAGTATTAGAAACCAAGATCTCTTGGAACACCTGGGTGGCTCAGTTGGTTAATCATCTGCCTTTGACTTGGGTCATGATCCTAGGGTCCTGAAACTTGGTCCAGCATCCTGCTCCTTGCTCGTCAGGGACCCTGCTTCTCTTTCTCCCTACCACTTCCTCTGCTTGTGCACTCGCGCTCTCTCTGTCTCTCTCTCTCCCTGGCAAATAAATAAATAAAATCTTTAAAAATAACAAAAACAAAAATGAAACCAAGATCTGGGTGCTAAGTGTACTTGTTGCTACTGGAATGTCATTGCTTCTAGGTCCTCAGCAGGGAAATACATATGCACATATTAACCTATGTATATATGTGTATCTATCTATAGCTATTTCTGTATGCAATCATCCATATCTGCAGTAAGGTAAACATGAATTCATGCTGATTCTTCCAACATCAACCCATTACATTAGAATCATTTAGCTTCCTCCCTTATTTATGTGTAACTCCCCAATACAAGTTTCATTTACTTAATTGCTCAATAGTTGTTTCAGAATTGTTAACCTTTATCAACTTTATCACTTACAGGATAGTGCTTATGTACAGTTTCTTTTGCCTTTAGTCTTCAGGACTCCACTTATTTCCACAGTTACTTAGGTTGGCACATTATACCCCAATCCCTCTAAGTTTTAAAAGATTTTACTTATTTATTTGACAGACAGAGACCACAATAGGCAAAGAGGCAGAGAGAGAGGGGGAAGCAGGATCCCTGCTGAGCAGAGAGCCTGATGCGGGGCTCAATCCCAGGACCCTGAGATCATGACCTGAGCCGAAGGCAGAGGCTTAACCCACTGAGCCACCCAGGCACCCTATCCCTCTCAGTTTTAAAAAAGGATTTATTTGGTTAACAAACATTGATGCCTCACATTTATCCTCAACTATCTCTATCCAGATTTAAGGAAGGATTTTTAATGGAAATACGAATCTATTCAAAACATTAATATTAT